>LQRL01159449.1:2119-13629 GCA_001703475.1 Hydroides elegans
CTATCCATATCCTTTGCTCCCAAAACTTTATCTTCAAATTGATGAAATTTCGATGGAATCAGGAAGTGAATCGTTCAGAAAAGGGCGTTCGTTGTATCCACCAGTAATGTTTTGATATCCATAGTTTCCAGTTTGTTTACTCCTCATTCTGAAACGAACAAAAAAATGTTTGATAAAAACTTACAATACGCCCCCCGATGTCGTGGGGACGCTCTAATTAGGACACATATAAAGGTAGTGTGTCACCAAGTTCAAGGAGAGGACGTTGCGCCCACATTGATTTGAAGTCATACGTTCATCCCATGTGAAGGGTTATAAAAAAGTCCAACCAACTTTCAGATGAAACATGCAAGGCATTTAGACATGATATAATTTCTATCTTAGCATTTAAGTTATTAAGAAAGATATAATTTTTCAAAACCGTTGAGTCGTTAAAAGACGTCACTTGGGCGACGATTGACCGCTTATGAGCTTTTCAAATATGATGAAATATATATACAGGGAAAACTTACATTATTCGAGTAACTCCATATGTTTATCCAGATTTTAATCGTTGAACATATCATTGTTTGTTTTTTATAAGCGTCAAAACAACTTAGTTGATTGTCTCAATATCTCGAACTGAAAACGAAATCTGAAAAAAAACTGATTGGCGTGCAAAAAAGATAGCTACGTAAGCAAATTTCACAGAGTTGTGAAATATCAACTGTTGAATGATTTGTTTTGAGTTTTCAGGCAAGTAGGTAGTCAGTGGCTAGATGACTCATAAGTCTTTGCAATACAGTGTCCCATGCGGTGTGATGATTTATAAATTGGCCTTGCTGTTGTTTATGCGAAAGACTGTATAAATGCATGCATCATAGTGCTAAGCCTCTGTTTTAAAGACACACGCAAATCTACCTTTATTGAAAATACAGCTTATATTGGCATTTCAAAAGGCTTGCATATCATACTAGATTTAAAATGATTGAAATAGCAAAATACTCTTAAAACGCTGGAACATCATTTATCAACACATTATTCTGGTATTAAAATTTGCTTTTCTAGCCTAGTTTCCTCTACTTTCAGGATGAAGATGGCCAGTCACCTTTGCATTACGGTATGTTGTTGAAGAAGTATTTATAAAAGCAGTTTTCATTTTCTGAATTAATTATGCGATCAATCAATTACACACATAACCAAAAGATTTCTTCATGAAGTTTGACTATGTATCGAGATATTTGTAATCAACTTATAAGATTTTGGGAAAAAAAAATGATTGATTATTGCCTAACATTAATATCTCGTTTCACTTTGTCACCAGGACATATATTTAGCTTAAAATACACAAAACAAATGTTTGTTGCGTCAACTTGAATTTCTGGCGAGTCCATTTTATGTATTCCGCATTTTTTCTCGTTTTATACAGCGGTGAGCTGCGAGCACGAGTCGGTGGTGCGCCTTCTCGTTCGACGTGGTGCTGATACCTCGATCCGGGACAGCGAAGGAAACACTGCCGCTCAGTTAACGGACAATGCGAATATCAAAATTGTGTTCGACACGTGACATGTACTTTAAACAGACGGGCTTGCCGTAAAAGCGGTGGCCCAGTGTATATTTTGCAAAATGTCTGTGTTAATGCATGAGAGGTGGTTCAAGCCTCTTGGTTTTAGTTGGGTGGGGCACTCGTATGTCCCATACTTAGTCATTAGTTCAGTTATGTTTGTATTAAATGTAATGTACCAATATTGATATGTTATTTAAAAATGAAATATATGTTATGTGTGTTCAATTAGATATTCATATATAAATATAACTAAATGAACCAAAAATACTATTTGTTTTATTATGATTGTACAATGTCAGTAAATGCGGTTGAATCGGTCAATAGTGAAACATTGTTTATCCTTGATTGGGGAAACCGTAATGTATTAATACATGTAAAGCAGTCATTCGCAAAATACATTCCATTTCAATGCATGTAGATAAATATTTCGCATGTGTTGGTTATGCATTGATGTGTCATAATCGATTTCTAAAACAAAATTGACTTTCAGTGCAAAACACTGGAAATTGCCAAAGCTATTAACTTTACTTTGGCATCAATTCTAAATTTAGTAAAAATTACATTTTTTTCTCGTTGTTATTCCTTGAAAGAAGTAAAATTTCTCGAGTTGACCAATTTCCACTAACTGGTTCGAGACTAGTTTATGGAATCAGCAGTATCGGTTTCCGAATCGTCATTTATATCTGCGAGGAATAGTTTTCCCCCAAAAGTGGATGCCGCCAATCTTCTTGATTTGGGTGCAAAGGCACACGAGAGTATTTGCGCCTTTCCATCTTTGACGCCTCCAAGACATGAATGGACTTCGACCGACTTTCTTTGGCTCTCTGGGCTCCATAATCTAAAAGAAGGAGTATGTAAAAATAATGAGGCGTATTTGAAGATTTATATGTAGAATATTGACATATATAGATGGTTTGGAATATGCACGTATAATTTGAGTCGTTTTGTGTTTGCTGAATAAGGAATTAGTTTACAGTATGCTATTGTTACTTTGCGGATATGACCATAAATGATTTTTAAAGGTCTATTAGTTTTCATTCATAGAAGTCAAATTTGAATATCATATACCGGTATTACTATCGAACATAATAAGGAGAAATACGAAAGGAAACAGAATACCTGACACTTTTGTCGCTGGAACACGTAATAAGCATATCATTTGAGATAAAAACACATCCCCAGATGATATTGGTGTGTCCTCTTAGAAAGGATATAAGACATCGCTCTTCAATCGACCAAATGCCTATTCTCTTGTCATACGAGACGGTTGCCAGTAGTTTGCTGTCATTTGAAAATGCACACTGTGTGACATAATGCCTGTGTCCTGTGAATGAAACGGCTGATACTTGATCCTTATCCAGGTAGCTATTCCATAGAAGCACCACTTTGTCTTTGGAGCCTGAGGCTATAAAGCGTCCACAAAGGGAAAACGCCACGTCTTCTACAGAGTCAGTATGGCCTCTAAGTGCTGTTATAATAGTGTCTGTATCGTGATTGTAACATACAATGGCTCCATCGCGCCCTCCCGTTATCACAATGGGTTCATGTGGATGGACGCTTAAGCCAAAGATGGTATCCTTGTGGAGTTTTTTCGAAAGTGACTGAGTGCGTTGCACGAGGTTCCATTTGTATAAGAACCCGTTGCTTCCTGTTGTTACGATGTATGTATCACTGTCAACAAATGCACATCTCCAAACCACAGTGTCGTGAAGCAGTTGACATGATGCATTCTGTTCCAATTCAACGATTGTCACAATATCCGCAGAACAAAATGCCAATAATTGTTCATTGTTTGAAAATGAGACGAATTCAATCCAGTGATTGTGATTTACAGTTTCCTTGATATTAAAGGCGATGAGCTTCTTATTCTGCATTTGTTCGATAAGCAAAAATAGTCAATTATTTGTAGGCTGATTGGGGATGTGCTACTTTATAAATCTTGCCATTATTGTCCAGGTGCATCTGTCAAAATATAAATATGATTTTGGTATATAAATCAGGTGCCAGTCAATAAACCCGGGGCCAATATACGGAATGCGCTACCTGACCTCCCTCGGATTGGTACCGTTTAGCCTTTATATTGCCCTGTTTGGGGTTGCTCTGTCATTTGATAAAAACATGTTAATATAAAAAGGGCATGAACTCCTCCCTTTGTAACGTTTTAGCCCCCAGCGAACCAATTTGCCGGAGGACTATTGCTATCCGCAGTTCCGTCTGCCCGAATGTTAACGTTTGAAATACAGTTCTTTAACCGCTGCAATTTTGTATGAAGTGTGTCCTGCATCTTCTCAAAGTGAAATACTTTATATTTAAAATCAAACAAACAAAGAGGAAAAAGGGCTAGGTGGGAAATGAAACGCACGGGTTGGAAGGTGGATTTGCCCGATGTCTTTTTTTTTTTCTTCTTCTTCTTTTTTTCTGGAATCACATAGAAAATGTTTCCATATAGATATAGATATGTAAATGTGAAGCACGGAGTTTAGATCTCCTTACAGTTAATCGTTTCTTCCACTTTAATTTTGTTGTACTATTTTTGTTTCAATATAATCATGATGTATGCAACAATGCAAAGATTTTCATTATTTGTTTATAATAAACAAGCCATCGTAGAGGGGAAAAAAACCCAACCTCCCACCCTCGAGTTCAATAATTCTCTCTATTCTTCCTATATTTTCTTTGATTTTTAATGACCATATTATAATAGATGGTGAAAAACGTCTGTATTTATGTATTTCTTAAATTCTATATATCTCTAATATAGCACCCTAAGTTTGTTTTCTATTAAGCTTACAAAATAGTTCATGTAAGTCACATCGGGAGAAATATTATTATTTGACATAATCATGCAACTTTCTTGGTTAATATTAATCATGAAAAGCCTGAAATTAACATAAATATATTATTTTTGGCCATACTAACCGAAGTAAAGATATATCTTACAAAAAATACACTAACCGCATTTGTGACGCAATAAATACATTGTTATGCAACTTCAACAATGGATTAATTGCGTCACAATCAGACTGTTCTTAGTTATTGTTGCGAAACATAATTGTTACATATTAATTGTTTCGTCATATTTCCCCCAAAAAAGTTGCAAATGTTGAACTTTAAAGTCAAATTCCAAACTTATCATTCATTGAATCAAAAAATGAAAGGGTCGGGCATCTACCTTATAACTTTCACACATTCCTTTCCACTGATGATTATAGCTAACGAAACTTTTTTAGTCACTTTTTGGGTCTAAAAAATCAACCCGTTTTAATAGCCCCCTCTGGGCCCTTAGGCCCCTGTTGGGGGCTAAAAAAATCTTGTGATTTCGATCTTTTTCTAGAGAAACCGTATGCAATTATCTAGTTAGGCTTTTGATAAAAGTATTTCTCCTCTCAGAGCATGCTTGTATCAATGGCCAATAAACAGTCATATTTAGGACATGCGTGCTAAAAACCCTCCTGTATTCTTAGACGCATCCTTAACATATACTGTTAAGATAAAGTAACAAACGATAAGTTGTCTTGAAGAGCGAATAAGTGGCTATGCTCATCTCAATTAGAAACTAAATGCTAGGTCATGACAGTATGATTAAACAATGTCACATTTAAAAGGATTGCTTTTGCGGCGAAATAGCTCATAGAAGATATCAGCATGCCAATTACAAACGAGGAAAGTTTAAACTGCGAGTCGGGAAGGAGCACCATGTCTTAACATGTCTTCAGAGATTTAGTGAGTCATAATTGTAAACTGAATTTGTGTAAAGGGATCGGGCAGTATTAACAGTAAACCAGGTCATTGTGGTATTGCAAAGAATATAAGACATCAATGCAACTTTTATATTGAAAATAGGAAATAAAATCCAAAACCCCAATGTGTAAATTAGGGTATCCATTGATTGCAAAAGGCGATATATCTATAATAGGGGAAAGTGAACCGGAAGTTATCGGTAAATTTTCTAAGTCCATCAGCAGTCCACACGACGAACAGTCCAAAAGCTTAAACTAAACCTCCCACCGTAAAAGGGTATATGAACCAATTGGAATACTATTCAATAGCATACAGAAAGGGGTGTATGCATAAATGACTTAAGTAGAGCATATAAGTTTTGGCATAGATCCTTGGTCAAAAAGTATCTGATTCATGTTATAACATAAACAAGCTATTTAAAACGTTCCAATCAGTATCTGAGTTGCTCTTGTAATGACTTTTATTTTGGGGATACCCTCAAATAATTTCGAATATTACTTTTTTACCACGTCTTTCTCGCAACATCTTTCTCACAACGTATTTTTACAACCTCTTTCTCACACTGTTTTCATTACATATTCGTCCTCACAACGTTGTCATCACAACAGCACGATATACGCGTAATCTTTCTCTATGTGAGTAGTGCCCAAATCACTATTTTTTTCTAATTCGCCAAAATTCAAATTTGTGAGATATTTCGAAAAAAATCCAAAATCTAACCCGAAATCTATCTAAGGATAGTTGGACTTCATTCATTGGCATAAAATCCTATACTATAGTCCTCCGGTTCGCGCTAACGCGGTGCGGTGGTGGATGACTGATAACTTATAATCAAGCAAACTCTGAATTATACAATATTTCACACATCCCTTCAAAGACTTTTCATAGGTTCTAGAATTCAACATTGGAGGGAAAGGCTATAAAGCTCATCGGACTGATATAGGCCTTTGTTTTAAAGGCGTCGAGATCTATGCTCTATTGGCCATGGTGAAAATATGAACCGTACTTGAATGACACTGAATTGCCCTTAGAATTCTAATAGACTAGTCTAGACTTCTAAACGACTAGACTATTGTGGCAATACGGGGATGAACTCAATATTATATTGTCCTTTGGCCACGGCGTATCCAAGAGTCTTATGTGAATGACCACTGGTCTTTGCTTAATAACTTGTCAATTGAAGAGCTCTCAAGGCACCAAAAAACTGATTTATTAGAGAGGAACAGTTATTTTCAAAATTTTATAAAGTGCATATAAAGATTTCGCAAAAAAATGCAAGGCACCCAAAGGGGGTTGGGTTAAAAAGAACACTGTAAAAATTAAGTTGTTTTGAAGATACACACGATTGATCAGGTCTACTGTTATTAGTGACCTTTACTTTATGTTTGAAATCATTTAATTAGTTTGTTTAATTGTATTGATGTATTTGTGTACTAAATATGAAAAGAAAATAGAAGTAAAATCCATCACTGTAACTGTGTCACATGTCTTTGGAAGAAAAGACAGCGAAGAGCTTCCCGACCATATCTGCAAGAAGCAATGGTCTCCCAAAAACGGATGCTGATTATATTAATCTTAACCTTCTTCGTTAATTTGTTTTGGCGTCTTGCACGCCCTCTCAAAATCAGCTTGATTTTCACTGGCTTTGTATAGGGTGAGTAACTGCATACCTTACCCGTTAATGACAGCTGTCCATACAAAAACATTTTTTTAATTCACTATGTGACTTTGATCGAAAACCCACCACCATATATTTGTGTATCGATTGTATATTTATATATGGTAACACTATTTTCGGTCAAAATTTGTTTTTTTTTTACCAAAACGTCACAAATCGTTATACTATTTTCCTCTCAATCTATCTTTATTGCTAAAAACTATTTTTGGTGTCCAGAAAAATAAAAACGAACATTGAGAATGACTTTTTGACTGAATCCTATTTTTTGTCATTTGTTACCTTATATAAATACTGTCGCTATATATGTAAGACCTCTTTCGCAAGCTTATAATAATCTTCTGAATGTCCAACTAATGTTCGTGGGTTTATATTTATGATTAAACATTATATTTTTACTTGTCTGTCATTTAATCCTATGGCTTCTGAATAAATTATGAATTGGTATATACATCATGTGTTTTGCAATCAATTTGATAATTTATTTGATCAATCATCCAAACGTACACCTGAAGTTTGTGACACTGTGTTCATGTTATCTTACCAGGTGGTGTACAAATTAATGTTCCGGTGGGGAAGTTCCAACTTTTTCTGTCTTTAGCAGTACACGTGGCCTTCTCGAAAGTTATATATATCCTTCCATTACGTTATAAAAGCACTCCATTGCATTCTTGATCTCCCTTTTCCGCGCTTGCCATCCAACAGATCTCTTTGTAGGAAATTGCACCTCATGATATGCCCAACAAATGACAGCTTCCCGTCATGTTCTGCTTAATCGTAGCATGCGCCTCAGAATCCATACTCTGAATGCTCGTGATTTATATTTTACTGAAAAAAACACTTTTTCATTTTTCCTGTTTTTCTTATAACCAAACATACTAATTACACAGATGTATTACTTGTTTAGCTTAATGATTATCTAATTTTATCTTTAATTTTGGTAATTTGCTTGTTTTACTGTGCTTCATGGTATTCTACTTTTTATATTCATATTCATCCTGAAGTCCTTCAATTTTGATTATCGCTTTCTGTTAGTATTTGTAGTTCCTTCTCGTTTTTTGCTTTAATCTCTATATCGTCTGTACCCCTCAGATTGCTGATTCTTCTACCCCTACTAAAATTCTCTCTAGGGCTGAATCCATTCATTTTTTTAAAACTACGGTGGCGCCTTTATGATACAGTATCGTTTTTAGTAACATTTGTGTAACGTGACTCATCGGACTTATTTGTTTTGTTAGTACAGTTTACAACTTTCGGCTTCTTAGGTAGAAAGATGAATGTTGCCTTTTCATTTCCTCATGAACTCATCCACTTTCAAGGAGAGTTTCATCATTCTAGTTCTTTTTGCCTATGTCGATTTCAACTTACGCTGGCAAATCAGTCTATATTGTATCAACTCAAAGGGCTTTTCCATGTCTTAGGGAATGGGTGGATTTTCTAACACCATCTCTGAGGGAAACTGGGCCCTCCACGGGCGAACAATTCCTTTTCTTTTTCAATCAGTCATGGAATTTATGTTGGGCGTATGATACTCTTCCATTTTTGATTGCAATACAACTGCTTCCAGATCGTCTTTTATTTAATTCAGTGACCTATATCACGTTTTTATACTTTAATTTAGATTTTTACTCAGCTTCAAGCTCTTCAATGTTTGCAAATTTTAAATCATCAGTTTTGTTTTTGCTTTATCGCATGTTTTATGTACTTCTTGGACGAGCTCATTTTACTCTCTGTACTCTCTCTATATTTACATTTTTTTAATTATTTCCTCATTCCTTCCATCTTTTGTAAATTTATCTTTTTTTTTCTTTTATCGGGTGGTATTCTTTACTTGCAGATATCATGCTTTCTTTTATTTGTTTTAAATTACGAAGGATTGCTCTTTGTGTCTTATCTCCCCGGCTGTTGTTTTGGTCCTTTTCAGTTTCAAGAGCATCATAATAGCTTTGATATTTAGTTTGTAATTCAGTCCTGTTGATTTTTCTGGCAGTTTAGGCAGACTCATTCGGAGCCCTTTTTGTTCAAATACTCCATTTTAATCCTATAAGCCTCTATTATATTATATTAGACACCGTTTAACCGAGAAATCCAGTACCAATTTTCTAAAATATTTCGCCATATATTTTATAATCAAGAGATCGATTTCATTGGCTGCAAACGTTTTATTGTCTCGATCTGTTTATGTAATATAAACACAATCTGCTGTTTCCTTATAGTTAAACATAATAAATCTGACCTCTTATTCGCCTTTGTAAAGTGATGTGGACATATACACTCTCATTCTTCTTTATGAAATATGTAGCTTATTTAAAGTGTGTCTTCAAATATTAACGTTGATTTTGTTTTATTTCTTCAGGCACACTAACACCTATGCATAGCCAAGCTATTAGGGTGATTGTTGTCACGGCAATACAATAGATGAAGTGATCTAATAACCAAAAAAAGCGATTGAACAATGGAACTACATTATATTGATTTACGATATTTAATCTAATATAAGGGTTGATGTGTATTCATATATGCTATTGACCTTCCTTATAGGAGTATTTGAGCATATATTTATTTCTCAAACAAATTATTTTCACGATTCGATATCGAATGTCAAATTATCATACAAAATATATATTTATGAATACCGTTTTTTTTACTAATCATGTGATTTTATTTACACCTTATTTCGTATAAAAAATGTACGATTAA
The DNA here is from genome assembly GCA_001703475.1 of Hydroides elegans. NCBI lineage: Eukaryota > Metazoa > Annelida > Polychaeta > Sabellida > Serpulidae > Hydroides > Hydroides elegans. The sequence goes on from LQRL01159449.1 coordinate 11,782, forward strand.
GTAAAAATACTTATCAAGTTCGAAAATAACTTGTATTATAAATTGGAATTTCATGTTTTCTTTTTTATATATTTATATTCTATCAAATTATTTTTGTACGAAAAACCGATATCGGCCATTGATTTTCTGGCACTGTTGTGCTGTGAGAGAAGCAAAGTAAAATATAAATATATATTATAACCTAAAGTTTATTGAGGATATATATGTGCTGACATCATAACAAGTGTACAGTGCTTCTACTCGCATTGTTATATCATGGGTAAGGCATATCTTTAGTTTGCAATGGTTAATTTTAAAACCGGAAGTGACACTAGCCTAGGTTAAAATGGTACTCATAAATGTACGTAGTATGCTCATACAATCACTGCCATTAAACATATATCAACTCTAATATTAAGAGGACTATCTGGTTCAACGGCTTTAATTTAACCTTGCTTCAAGTTCGTCATTTCAAGAAACTTAAAAGCCTTTTCATCATCAATACAATGTTCATAACATGCACCTCGGACCTCGGTCGATATATCTGCTTGAGTACACCATATACCGGTAATACGAAAAATTGCCTGTTCTGGTCGGTTGTTTAAATGTTTGTATCGGGTTTGGTACCCATAAATAATTTGGTTGTCGACGAGCACGCCTGTAACCTATCCTTATCAAAAAACGCGATACTTAGAAAAGAGTACCAAAGAGACTCTGTGTTAATGAACGTCACAATATGGTATGTATGTTTATCAGTCCATCGACTCATCAAAGGAATAAATTCGTTTATTTTTGGGCCCTATAGATTTGTAGTGTCCGTCCGTCTGTCCGATTCTTTGCCAGGCTGTATCTTTGTAACATATGGTCGTAGAGGCCTAGGAATAGGCTCATATGAAAGGTCTTGGCGTGTAGATGTGCATTGTGACAGTTTGGCCAGATTGGGGTACCGAAAGTACCCGGCCACTGTACATAATATGCCCTCTACTCTGGGTCATTATGCTCTCTACTTTCATTTCTGAAGTATATATATGCATATATATTTTATATAGGGCTCAATTTTTTTTTCGCGTAGGCCCTTCGAAAAAATGTTAGACCGTGATATTTTTCGCTCGCGCCTTCGGCGCTCGCATATCTATCTTACTTTAATGATCAGTCCTCATTCGAAGTTAATGTAATGCATGACCCTAGGAAGACCCTTTACATTAAACATATTTACATTTATAGATTATGAGAACATGATTACCAACTGGTTTCAAAATTAATTTGCCTGTGTCGATGAGCAATCACTAATATTGTAAGATACCAGCAATGAGTTGCGACTCTGTTAATTTCCTTTAAATATTATCCCGACAACTAGAGCTTGTCAGGTAAGTTTTTTAATTAGCTCCAATATATAAAGGCTGCTATATGATCAAACCAGTGTCTATAGCCAGTAACTTTTCCGTCGGACAAGAACCTTTTTGAGATTGCTGGCCCGGTAGGCGAGGATATAATCTTGAGAATTAATAAATTCACTACATAAATCTTAGAATTTCGTTCGCGCCTCAGGCGCGCGCGTATTTTGATCGTAACTTCTTTCCGTATTAGTTAACATAGTCATCCTTTGTTTCAAAGCAATATTACTGATGATGTTTTTATCACCAGGGTCGACTGTGTACGGGTGACGGTGTGATACGAAGGGAAAAACACGACCTTAGTGGTCACTCGTTCACATACTGAACGTGTGGTATAGCTGTCAGGGTTGTTAAGGGAGATGCTCGAACCTAACCCAGGGTGTCAAGCGACTAGTGACCCAAAAAATATAGGAGATGGGCGAAAATATAGGAGATTAAGACCTGAAATATAGGAGAATATAGGAGATTAAGACCT
>LQRL01159466.1:0-14939 GCA_001703475.1 Hydroides elegans
CTCTCTCTCTCTCTCTCTCTCTCTCTCTCTATCTATCTCTCTCGCTCTCTCTCAATTTCTGTCTCTGATGAATGTTGGAACAGCTAAGTCAGGAGGGAATTGCTTGGAAAATGTGGCTCTTGCATCAATCATCAGTTCTCTCTCTCTCTCTCTCTCTCTCTCTCTCTCTATCTATCTATCTCTCTCGCTCTCTCTCAATTTCTGTCTCTGATGAATGTTGGAACAGCTAAGTCAGGAGGGAATCGCTTGGAAAATGTGGCTCTTGCATCAATCATCAGTTCCTATTTATTTATTCGTTTTTCTGAATAAAAATTCTTATTTCTCTCTCTGATGAATGTCGAAACAGCGAAGTCAGGAAGGAGTGGCTTGGCAAATTTTGACTCCTACATCATGCTTTGATAACCATCAGTTCCAATTTATTCACTCGTTATTCTGAAATGAATATTTTTTTTGTTTGACGTCAATAATATAACTACGTTAATTATTTTGAACGGACTTAATAATTTTCCTCTATTCAATCTTTGATGTATGATTATTTGGCATCGGAAAAATTCAAAAATTTGAGTATTCGTCGTAAAACGGCATTTTGATATTAAAACATATAAGGCGGTAAATATCAATTGATCAATTTTAAAATAGGTACAATTTAACAAGAGCTGTATATTTAAGACAAAGCCTAATACGTTATATTTAATTCAGTAATAGAAGCAATACTATAAAATAGTTTAATTTTCCTACTTTAAACAATATATTTTTCAATTCTTATAGATACCTCAAGAAGTATGAAAACATGTTTGTGTACATGTATATGATAAAAAAAACATACCGTATTTGAACTATTCCGTTTTTTATCCATTTGTTCAATATTTTAATAAAAAAAGTGTGTTGTTTTATAAAAGCCCAAAAGACTGGATTATTGTATCATATATTGAATATGAACTGAGAACGAAATATCAAAAACTGCTTGCCGTGCAAAAAATAGCTGCGTATGCAAAAACCACAAAGCATTGCGAAAAAGGTAATGCTACTTATAAATGATTTGTATTGAGTTCCCTAGCAAGAAAGCACTCAGATGATGATACATCTGTCTTCAATGCAGTGATACAATGTTATGCTGTGCATTTTTAATGCATGAACTGGTTTCTATGTTCTTAAAGAAATGTCGCACATAGGCATCGACTTGAGTGTTAGGGCCATTATCAGCGAAAAATAGTCTAATAAGTTTTAAAACATAAGAGTTATCTGGTATTGTTAATGCTGGTAAGCTTGTTTCTTCTTAGAATTTGCAATGATATGCAACATTTGTTTACGTATTGTTACATGCGTGCCTTCAATTACATGTATATAAAATAAATTCAGTAGAAGGTGTGTTATTCGGTCACATATAATTATCCCCCGTGAAACGGAGGGATATGGGGTTGAGCTTGTCCGTCTGTCTGTCTATCTGTCTGTCTGTCCGTCCGTCCCCCTTGACATGGGGTAGTTTGTACACGTTTGGTATGAAGGAATTTTATACATGTATAAACCAATTTTTGAAGTTGTGCCTCGTCAAGATTTCATTTCGATCAATTGAAAATTGTCGATTCTGTAGCACTTCAAAAATTGCCGATTTTTTTTCAGATGCCAAGCACTTTGTGTACGCGACTTTGTATGAAGGAATCAATATAGAACTTTCAAATTTTGCACACGTATGAACCAATGTCTGAAGTTGTACCTCGTCAAGGTTTCATCTCGATCAATTGAAAATTGTCGATTCTGGAGCCTTTCAAAAATGGCGAACATTTATATTCAGTTGAGGAAATGTGGGTGATAATATAAGATATTATCCTTTAAATATGTGTGTATTAAGAAGGGAGTCACTATATGCCCTGGCTTTGCGAATTGCAAAGCAAGAATTCAATCTCATCAAAGTTTCATGTCGATCCGTCTGGAATTATCTTCAATGATATAACAAGCTGTGGATGAATTGTGCTCGAGTTCTACTTTACATAACAGCCAAATATTGAAGTTGTGCCTCGTCAGGGTTTCATGTCGATCGACCACAGGTATTCAAAATGACAGAATCTATTGAAGAAATCAAGCTGGAGCCTGTCGAGTTTGACGGATACAAAATTGTCGAAATTATGGCTGTCTGAACATATATCATAAACAAAAAATGATTGTTCTTGTATCGTGATGTTGTGAGGACTACGTTGTGAGGACGAACATTTAATAAAACAGTGTGATGACAACGTTGTGAGAAACTTTTGTAAGAAAGGCGTTTTGAGAAAGACATTGTGAGAAAGTCGTTGTTAGAAAGACGTGAGAAAGATGTTGTAAGAAACACGTGGTGAGAAAGACGTGAGAAAGCCGTTGTTAGATAGACGTTATGAGAAAGCCTTTGTGAAAAAGACGTTGCGAGAAAGACATTGTGGGAAAGACATTGTGAGAATCTCGTTATGAGAAAGACGTTTTGAGAAATACGTTGTGAGAAAGACATTGTGCAAAAGTTGTGAGCAATACGTTGACGCTGTAGGAAAGACTTGTGAGAAAGTCGTTAAGAGAATTACGTTGTAAGAAAGATGTTGTGAGATAGACGTTGTAGGAAAGACGTTCTGAGGACAAAAAAATATCACCTTGTATTTTTAATTGACATCTAGTTTTAATAATGAATATATATTACATAGACTTTGAGCTTTGAATCACTGATGCCGATGTTTTTCCAATGCTGACCATGCTAAATCAAATCATTATTGACAAATCACGGGGTGATCGAAGGCCTTTAGCCTCTAGTTAAACTTGTATTAAATCATCAAAATTAACGTTGTGAATGCTCACGTCGGTCCAGATTCATCAATATTAATTATATGCATTTTAAGATTCTAAATATTCGGGGTAGGTGCAATATATAGTCGATTAGGTATGTAGTTATCATAGGTTTAAATTTCAGATTATAATTTTCATAGGGTGTAATTTAACATTCAACTACATTTACATTCATTGTACATGTAGTTGAATGTTAAATAACACCCTACGCAAATTAAAGTAGACATCGTTGACATTTGGAGGTTTGTGTGATGATTTATACGACTGAACTAAACAGAACGAATTCGTGTAACTAAAAATATGATATCGTTTGCAATGTTAAGCATAGGAAAAGCCATTGGTTTTGTGATTGACATTGGATGATGAAAATGTTCGCACAAATAAACATTATTTTTGTGAATCAAGGAAGTGTTAATGAAGATGGTTCAAATGAAGTCTTATATGTGTATATTCCTGTTTTTTAAATGAAACTGTGATAAGCACCTCAATGCATTTATTTCTTTTTCATTAAAATGGGTTAGATAAAGCATATCGGATTCATATGTAAAATCTTTGATTGTTTTCATTATTGTACACGACCTTTTGTTTGTCAAGTCGTTTCTGTCCGCCAATTTATTTGATTTTTTAGGTAACAGAAGATAACAAGCTTGAAATATTCATGTTTGTAATAGGCTCGGATTGAAGAACTGAGAATATCGATATGCTCGAGTCTTTCATTTTACTTTTTATATCATAATCTCGTTTTCTATTATAATCTAGATAAATTTGAGATAAAACTTCTAATAACGAAATAAATAAAGAAACAGATGTATTTGTTCATTTTTATTTATGTATGCTTGATTCAAAAGTAAATGCAAAATAAACAATTCATCAATGTGAACTCGAAACAAGTCTATTTCTTAGTTGCGAAAATAATTTGAACTATGTGTCATTGATCGTTTATTTTCAATTTCATGAAAAGATTGCTAAACAACAACGGTGCACGATAGTCTAGAACAAATTAAGAATGTACTAAAAACGATTTCTTATGAATTCATAAACTACAAAATGGCTCTACGTTTCATTGTAAGAAAGTTATACACCCTTATATACAAAAGTAAAAACACATCAATGCAAAATATGCTCGGGAGCTTTTTAAAGCAGTTAATACATAAAGTACAGCACCCGATAGGGTTTAAACGCCAGTGACAAAGTTTGGGGATAATTGTGGCAAATTTGACAGAATAAATATATTTCATTTAATATGAAAACATGATTCAACGCTGAACGTTAATGCAAGGATAACACAAAACTAATTGCCATTGATTCCATAAAGGCCGATAGATTTAAGTTGGATTCAAAGTTCATCTTATCAAACACATTCTAAAGCAGTCGATTCCATATAAAAAACAATCGGACTATTTCATTATTGACTTAGTGTTGCATTGTTCAATACTTCACAACGTATATGTTATCTGGCAAGCGGGAGATAGAGCCAACAGTTGAGAACCGGCAGAGGGTAGGGCGTGGCGTTATCTGGAAGAGCGGTGACGGGGGTTGCTAAGGTGACGAGATGATTGACAGCTGAGTTGCTCAATACTTGTTCGAGTGTTGCTTTACGCTGCAAAAATAGAATAGAATATTAGTGTCAAAATGATTGACATTGGTGTTTTTTTCCTTTCATTTTTTTTTACAAAATACTTGTTTACTCACTAAATTAAAGGCGTTTCTATTCATTTTTTAGCCTACTAAATTTCCATTGATTTTTCAAATCTGGCTCATTATACATAATGAGTCACGATCAGTTAATAAGCGTCGCTGACTTCATCTCTATCAAAATATCTCTTCAAACATTTTCAGTGATAAAATCTACTTCTTCAACGCTACTAGATTAATCGAGAAAGCTTTCTTATTGTCATCGGTTTTCGCATAACTCTGCCGTCCCCGTTGATTCAACATCTCCATAATATTTATTATTTTATTACTTGCATCATATCAAACTCTATTTTTTCTATTATATTTTGCAAAGCTATTTCGTTCACCATTTCAACTCATAAATACATTGTGTTAATTATAATTAGCACTCATATTAGCACAATATCGGTTACTAAGCAACATAATTCATCTCCATGACTCCGAACCGCATTCCATCCAGCACCAATTATTAAGTGAATATATACAACATAGTATAATTATCAGGTGTTGTTTAAAAGAAGCATTATAACGCAATTCAAAACTCCGCATGCCAATAGTAGTGAGGTTAGACCCGGCCTAATTGGAGAAGATAGTGATTTCTTGTTCATTTCATTTCGTGGCCAACAACAAAATCACTAGTCTTCCAAACCAGACGCGGGTAATGTTAGCAAAAAGGAAAAATCAAAGCGTTGTACATGGGTTATCCGCACGCAAAAAAATACCGCATCCAAGGTAGATCCCATCACCAAGCAATATAGTGTCAGTAAGTCTCATGCAGCTTATTTACATATTCATTTGTTAGAATTATAAATCACTCTGCATATTTTTCATATTCTACATATCATTCATAAAATCATTCTTTATTTAGTATGCTAGAATCAAGGATCACTCAGAATAATTATTCGCATTCATATAGCATTAGTTGTAAAATCGCACGCAGTGAATATTTCATTGTAATAGCAAGCTCATGTTAGTATTCGACCAGACCTTATTATTTCTACTAGACCTGCTTCCTTTATTAGTGCATATGCATCAGAATTAATCTTTAACTGTGGTAGCATTATTCAAATGTGCATATCATCGTTTTTTTCTAATAGCAATGCTGGAAGCTTCTCACATACAGTTCTTTCTTACAGAGCTCATGTTTATTTCATGCTATAATCAATATTTCTTTCGTTAGTTTCACTTATGTTAACATGCGTTGAATCAAAGTCGATTTGACAAACTCAATATTATCAGATACATAGGTTAGTCATCATTATATGCATGCATATGCATTTAATTGAATATAGTACTTTGAATAATTAGCCTTCTCTTTTTTTTTTAGTTTTAGTCTTTCTTTAGTTAAATCTTTGCTCAGTTCAGCAACTTTTTCGTTTAAAGATCAAGATATCAATATTTTCAGTTGTTAATTAGATGACTTGTCATGAAATAAATATTTAAAGAGCATTCGAAATCTGATGGTGTAAGGCATATTGTGCAAGTTATTGAATTAGCATTAAATCAAGAAGGTTAGCATTATCAAAACTATCACCAGTTTATGATACAAGAAGCAGAAATGTTAGCATAAAATCCTAAACCTCGAGCAAAATCCAAAGCCACATGCTAATAAATGTTATATCACATTAGAATTTCGAACGGAACGCCATGTCATAAACATGCAGGTATACAACTAATTTTGAGAGAGTACTCGAAGAAACGGTACTGTGTGAAATAATTAATGTTCCATTCGTAACTCTTCAATGTCTGTTTATTTCATCAGTTTTATCTACTATCTACAGGTTATGTTTAACGCAAACTCAATATACTTTTGCTGACTGCCGTCTTTTTTTTTGCATTATACCTCATTTGTAGCAAGTACTGTGCGTTCTGGATCTGGTCTTGCGAGCCCGTGATGGTGATGATGCGGTCGTTGGATCCAGGAAGGGCTTCGTCAATGGTGATGCCGGCGCCCGACTCCTGGCGAATCTGCCGGATGCGCGAGCCGCCCTTGCCGATGATGGCGCCAGCCAGCTGCAGGGAAGATAGACAAATATTGATTATATATGTAGTCGATTTGTATATTTTTTTATGATAAAGCATGATTTTCTAAAACATACCAAGCAAGACAATATTGAAACAGGAGATGTGTCAACAAATAAACATGATACCGGTATCTTAAACTCATATATGTAGGCTACACATATCAAAAGTGAACTTACAAAAATATTTATATCCATCAAATGCATAGCGATTAGTCATAAAATTAAAAGCATTAAGAAAATCTATCAAGGAAAAACATCACTCTTACATCTTTGGGAATGCTGACTTGAGTGGTACTGGTCGGCTGGTTACCAAACATCATGCCCTGGTTACCAGCACCACCCATGGTATCTTGGGTGAAGTTCTGCTGGAAGTTGTCGCCTCCACGACCGCCTCCGCCTCCTCCCATGGCGCCACCGCCACCGCCGCCTCCGCCCATGCCACGGTCGCCGCCCATGTGGTCGCCACCCATGCGGCCACCACCGCCGCCGCCGCCAAAGCCACCGCCCATGCCGCCACCTGATCAAAGTAGTAATTCGTTGATGAGTCACAGTCCGATTATAACATGTGATTTTATTTCCGCCACCCTAAATCATTATGTTTTTGATATTTACTCTTTGATTCAGGATAAATATGAAAGAAAATGGCAAGAAATTATTTTCATTACAAGTAGTCTTTCTACTTCATTTTATAACTTAATATATGTCGTAAGTTTTATTAGTAAATATATAATATTATTCTATTGATTTGGTTTACTAATATTATTTAAAATAGAGTGTTGTCAAGTCATGCTACGAAAACAATTTAAGAAATATAAATATATTTAAAGATATATAAGGAAGAAAAATGTTCAATTTACGTGAAAATTCACCTCGTCCGCCATCGCGTCCACCTCCGCGGCCTCCCATGCCGCCACGGTCGCCACCCATACGACCACCGCCCATGCCACGGTCGCCACCCATTCGGTCGCCACCCATGCCGCGGTCGCCGCCCATGCGTCCGCCACGGTCGCCACCGCCCATACGGCCGTCACGACCACCTCTGTAAAAGAGTAAATACGACCAATTTGTTTAACATGATATTCAAATTTAGGGTTTTTATTGCCAGGAAGTTGCAGTCATGATCAATATGTTTAAAACGCAATAAGAAAACGGTCTAAAACTGTTTGTATTTCATTAACTGAATTAACTGAAACACGTTGGTCGAGTGGTGACAGTTACACGTTAGCCAGCCACGGACCCTCTCCTTTATCCAATTATCGTTAGCTATAATATCAATATGATAACTCGACCATCACCATATGATTACCATTAATACTTTGACTCAAGACCGTAGGCCTATAATAATGCATTGCTAATTGATTATTGAAATATCCCCCACTTACCTCATGCCGCCACCCCGGCCGCCTTGCCCTCCTCGGCCGCCACCTCGTCCGCCGTCGCGTCCGCCTCCTCGGCCACCGCCTTCAGCGAATGAGTAGCCGCCGTAGTCGTTGGCAAAGTACTCGTCAAAGTTGTGCGGGTCGTAGGGCTGGCTGAAGCCCTTCGGTGGGGCCTGTGAATATGACAAAATTGTATTTTTATTGTCATTTCTTAAAGCCCACATACCGGTATTTGTTTATGACAAATCAATGAGTTTATTATTCCACACTTACACAACTAATGATCACGAATAATACCAATTGAGGAACTCCAAAACCTTATTCCTTGTTAATTCATTTTCAGATGTCGGTTTTCATTCAGAACCCGTTAAAGTTTCAGAGAGTTATAACACTCGCACTTACTCGAAACATCGCACTGACTTTTTAGTTTTAGTTTTTCACGATTATCTCACATAATTTCACATTTAAACTACTTACCGTCTCGAGCAAGTCGATGATGGTTGCCACGGCATCCACCACTTGGTTGGGCTTGCCTCCAATGGCAACCACTCGGTCGGTGGATGATGGTGCGGGCTGGGAGTATACCTTGATGTTGGTTCCGGTTGACTGCAAATGGAACCGAAATCGATATTCTCATTTATCGATTCACATATATTTTGTATTTCAAAGGAAGCCGATACGAGTACGCAACAGTATGATCACTTTACTTTTTTAAGGCATGAACCAATTTAATAACAGATTATGATTTTATGATAAATGAGTATATCAATTATATCATTGACTGGTGTAATGTTTTTCACTTGGTTCATATTGTAAAACCATGAGCCAAACTCAAAAGTAACCTTTACTGTATGGATCAAGGAGCGATGCCTTACCTCTCTGAGTTCCTTGATCTTGAATCCGGCGCGGCCGATGACGCATCCGGCTTGGCTCTGGTGAATGAGCACGCGCAGTTCGCAGTCGAAGTCCATGTCCTGGTGCTTCTGATACTGGCGCGAAACAAAAGCCACATGATAACGCCTGGTCTATGCGAGTTGTTTTAATATGATCAAAACGCAATGCTCACATTTGTTTATTGTCATCACTTCATAGGCTACCTCTCTTTACTTGACATATTGTTTAGACTTTTTGAGAAATTGTCTTGTTTGAACGTGTTTTGATAATAAGTTATTTACGAATACACGGTAAAACGAATTCGTGTTAGCCTTTTTAAATATTGAAATATTACCGGTAATATAAAATTTCTTATGTGACTTTTAAAGAATTGTTTTGTATAATGATGAACTTGTGAAACTCACATCTTCCAGCGTTGGGATCACATCCAAGAGCATCTCACACACAGTTCCAAGATTGGCTCCAAGAGTCAAAATTCTAAAATTTAAAAATAAATTCAAAGATTATACAAGTAGGCATGAAAAGGACTAGTGGGTTAGACATCAATTTTTAGGCAATAAATGGTCTTTCAACAATTACCGATTGTTTATCTTTCAATCATGTTTTTTTAACATATTTTCCGACAAATTCTTTCGAAGTTTTTTACTTACCTTCAAAGTCTTCGCCTTTATTAACATTATCATAAAATTGAACAAAAAATAGAACTTGAAGAATATCAAATTACCGCAGAACTTAACTACTGGAGTTTATACTCATTTAACCAAGAATTTGGAAGGTTAATTTTTTTGGAGGATTGACCGGATTTGTCTTTTCTAGAATTAAAGGTTATCCCCAAAGTGGCCAAAAACTGAATTTGTTTGCATATTCAATCTTTTTTTTTTTTAGGAATTTCGCTATATACTTAGGACTAAACGAGCTTAATTTTTTCAACGAGAGTTAGAGGAATAGCTTTTTGAGTCGAAAGATTACTAGAGCTAAGAGGAGGCGGGAGCATTTACCGTTCAGGGCCTTGGCTGTCGGGAACGGTCACACTGGCTTTAAACTGCAGACACCAACGGATGGAGGGCACAACACACGTCAATCAGTCATGGATGGATGGACCAGACCAGGCCGGAGGAGGGCGGGTCATGGATTAATGATTGACATATCGGGCCCAATCCCAATGGTGGTGGTGTTACGGTAACCAACCGGTTGTTATGGAAACCAGGTCGTGTGTTTTGGATTGGACGATGATGGCGGACGATTCACGATTTCGGAGGAAACGAACGGTCCACGGGCAGATATTGGAGGTGGACACGGATGGTGATGGTGGAAAAACGGTCATGTGGAGAGAAAGAAACGCATTTGCATTAAGATAAGGAACATGGCATTTGTGTGCGTCACATGGTTTTGTGAGAACACCTGGATAAGAAAATATATTGATAATATATGGGTATAAGAGAAAACACTGTACATGTTTCACAACTTGTTATGATATAACCAGTCTGCAAAGGATGTGGTGGTGTGATCGTCTAACGACCTTCGCGGGGACGAACACTGACCAATGGAATTTTGGATCAGAATTCGCATCTGGAAGAAAAGGAATATGTGGACATGAAATGCACGGATGCACATTGGACATTATCAACAAGCATGGAATTTTATTACGAAACCAAAAGTGATCTCTGGCCAACCCTTTTCAGGTGTAATTTGTTTTTGATTTTCCAAGAGCGGAATCAATGGTTTTAGGAAGATATCGGATCCAATCGCTATTTTTTGAGTGGTTAGAATTTTTCTGGCTAGACCAAGTCGCATTTTGTCTTGTTTATGAACAAGTGTGAACACAACACCCAGGTTAGTAGCTTGGGAGAGGTAGGTTGGAATGAGAACAAGATGGGACTTGTGTTTGCCTTATATATCTCTCAATTTATAGAAACGGATGGATCAAGACCGATTTGTTTCTGGATCGGATAAGGTTTCTATGTTGGCCAAACCGGATGTCTAAGTTTTTATACACAAATGTTACACTTTTGATTAAGTATTTAGCTAGACCATAGAAGCAAAAGTGACATTATATCCTCAAGCACGTCATTTTTCAGCTAATTTCTCGATAAGAAAATCTCATTTTTAATAAGTGCCTTATTTTACCGATGGACAAATTAGATAGTTACTTTTAATTAAGGAGTAACTAAACACGAGCTTAATAGGTCAAACTGATTTCTTGATTCAAACTACTGAAATCATCCCCAAGGCGATTCCCTTAAACAAAGGAGGCTAATCAGTGTTATGTGTCAATTTTCTTAAAGAGTCCCTGGAGACAATTAGACCCCACGGGTGCGGACCCATGATTCTAAAGGCGATACTCTACAACCCCTGCTCAAAGAGGAGAGGTAGGATGACACCCTCTGTTTCCCGTGTAATGTGTGACGCCTAATTACGATGGACAAAAAGAAAAACCAGGGGAATAGTAGGAGCTACACTTACGTCTTGGCGCAATCTCTTGATGTTGGATCCGGCTTTTCCGATGATTGCACCGGCATTCTGAATAGAGAAAGAAAACGAGAATTGAATATAAGGAATGGCGAATAAGAATAACATTGTAACATGAGGGGGTCTTAAAGGATTGCAACAAACACAAGCTACCCCACCACACTCAAAGAGAGGCTGCATTTGCTACATTGTGCCTTTATATCACTTTCCGAGCATTCATTACTTGCATCATATCACCTTCCGAAAATTGTGAATAGCTTGCTCATTAACAATGGGGTCAGGTGCTGAAGATCTTTGCACACTGGCTTACCCGGTACTTTACATTTCGCAAACATGACAAGAATAGGACTTTTGACGGCCAAAAAAAATGCTTCAAATTGATTTTGTCAATGGTGTTAACATGAGGGTACATGACTTGGTTTTGCCTATCAATATATAAACATAAGCGGCAAGTTGATAAATTATATATCAACTTGCCGCTTATGTTTATATTTTATAGCAAAAACAATAGCAGTTTAAACACGAGAAAAACATTTGCTTACCTTGCTCTGGATGAGGCATCTCAGCTCGATGTGCGGTCCTTCCTCGCGACTGCGCTTCTGGCTGTGACCCACCGACTCATCGTCTCCACCGTCATGAGGGCGCTTAACTCCTAAAACAAATCGCAACACTCAGACCATCGTTTCAAAGAAGGGTCGGTTGTGATGGTTGGTGGTAAGCAAGGCGCATGGTTGGATAACTGGACGCCTAACTCCTGGTACTTACAGCGACATTCAGCTCTTCGTTTCAACCAAAGGGGAACGTTGGAAGTACGGTCTCAAAAAGGGATCCAGAGTCAACTTCACCAAAAGAAAGCACCATAATCTCGTGTACCAAATTATTGAGGTGGAGGGACGATAAGTGCTGAGGTTTTCATTGATAAGTTTACAACGGAAGCGGGGCGGGGTATGATTTTCTATCGCTATGTATACTCCCTTTCATTTCAAAGTTATTCAGAACATCCTGCTATTTAAGCCAAGATATTTTTATTTATATATGAGGTATGGGTAAACATGGCATCGGATTACTTGCTCACTTTCCTTGTTGTTCATCACGCAATTATCCGTTTCATAATAACATATACCTCAACATTGTTGTCCATGCATAGGCAACAGTCCACAACAATAGGGAAGCTGCCACAAGCACGAGTTTATTGTCAAAGGAACTCTATCTCAGCTATTCAATACATATCTTTATTTAACTACTTTTGTATTATGAGGAAAGATGTAGGTAAACCCGCCGTGCAACAATGGACGAAACCGGTTGCTATGGAAACCAAAAATCAAACCGGCATGATTTGCATGTTTTTCTTATATCATGCAGGGTTTATTATAGGCCTATAAAAACGAGTCTTGAATATCAGTGAGCACAAAAATACCTACCGGTAGGCTGCGCTTGAATGTAGGCTATAACAGTCCCATAGGTTTCCAACAATCAACACTTGTAAGTATCCCAGTAACATGAAGTGCCCTAATCAAATGGGCGGAGGAGGCCATGACGATAACAACCGGTTGCAATAATTAGTGTCATCTGTGCAGCAATGACTCGAGGAAATGACGATTTAAACCAAAGATGGGGATTTCTTTCCTATTTTTGTCCCACCCCCCTTTCCTTAGCTACGACTGTAGCGCACCTGTTAGTTCATGAAAGAAACGCTGTTGTCACGACAGAGGGCTTATGATGATGACGCGATCACAATGCATTTTTATTAAGAGCACGAACACAAATGACGACATGGTCGGATACAAAAACAAAATGCGCCTTTTTTAAACTTGCAGTTCACATAGGTTGAGCATTGCTATATCATTTTGTTTACTGTTGTGTTAAATAAAATTACAGCATGATTGGAGGAAAATATAAGACTTAATATATACTCATGGGTTCAGAAAACTATAACGATAAATTTGTTTATTCGCTTTTTTGCATGATTATTTATCATATATTATTTAGTTTACTTTATATTTAGCCACCTTGTACGATACAATTAAATAAGGATTGGCACAAAGGATGAAGTGATTTTTTTACATCGCATTTCGTCTATTTACAAGCAAATACTTCCCTAATAAGCAGTCGCCATAATATAACGCTCCTTGTGAAATATTCATAGCAGCTGTCGCTTGTTATCCTGCTATCATTCATTCATTTGAGTTTTAAGCACTTGTCATTGCGGGCAGGCGTCCCCCACCAAAAAATCCATAACCGGGTGACAATCCCATTTCGAACAAGGCCTTTCTACCGCCCACGTCTTGAATAAGGGGACCCCCCCCCCTCCATAACAACTCTTTAGCAGCACCAGCTTGCGCGCACAGGGCGCAAAGTATGAACAGTTGAGTAACTGCGCGCGCCAAATGAGAATACAGGAATTTGACTTGCAAGGACATGCATTTTCCCAGAACCCGTAGTACCAATAACTGCCTTTTGTTATTGTGTTTTTCCCCTTTTATTTTCATTCACAGCGGCACTAAATCTATTTGTGCAATCGATAACTGCGCTAACAAGGATTAAGCGAGTCGTCGCATAAAAGCACATACATAACTGTAAAAACACGATTCGATAATTTTCGTATTGATTTTACAGGAATAACAACAGAAACTGTAATTCTAATGGCTATTTGAGTCTCAACTTGTTATAAGCTCTGTTTTAACAACTTCCTATGATTGCCACTTTGCATATTAGTTTAAGACATTTCGAAAGAATTAAACCTGCCCATTTTCCAAATTTTATACATTTGTTATACAGCAAATGTATAAATGCACTTACTAAGTTTAGAAGCGCGTTAAATATATTAATAAAGCCATTCATCTTCAACGAACATCGAGCACTTAACTATACAGGCTTTAAAAACGTAGTCATTTGGCGAATGTACTTAAATAATAATGTTAAATAATGGCATTGATAACAAAACAAGCAAACAAATTTCAAACCATGAAAATATATTATCTTATCAATATTCATACCTGCAATACCATGAAAACCTGCATAAGTCAAGACTTGGAAACTTAAGCACAACATGCAGAATAAACGTTGCAAAAATGGCAGCATCAACTGCCATTTTCCAAAACAAGAGCATTTACTTTGCATGCAAAGCGTTCTGTTTACTGATCTCATTAAGGATCGCCATTTACAGCAAAAACCTTGTGTCGAGGCCGAGGCCCTTATGAGACCCACTAAAAGTGCTACAGTAAACAAATCCCATCTGCTATGATATTATGAATAAGTTTAATGCATCTGTACATGATGAACGATTCCAAATTATAATGCCCAAGAAACCAACATCACTATTACTCTTTATATCATTTATCATTTTCCAACTGCAAAATATTCTTAATGATTAACATGAACTAAAATGCTATGAAAATGTTCAAAACTAACCTTGATTTTCATCAGGCATGTTGACTTGGTTATGTGTCTTCTTGTTTACGTTCCAATAAATAATTCACAAACTAAGTTATCTCGTTTTGAGTAATTCCGCTTTTGCAGTGAATGAAGTTGTCACCACTGTGTTTTATTGGGGCGTGCGTCGTGAACGGGCAATCTCGTCACTGCACGCGCTTCTGTTGGGGTTCTTATGGTTCCTCTGTCGAGTGCTCTTCGGGGGAGGCAATTTATACCTGTAACACGTCAAATAAAGCAACCAATAAGCAACCTGGGGGAA
>LQRL01159472.1:0-10775 GCA_001703475.1 Hydroides elegans
CCCCCCCCCCCCCCCCCCCCCCCCCCCCCCCCCCCCCCCCCCCCCCCCCCCCCCCCCCCCCCAGGGGGGGGGGGTGGTTGTCCCAGAATGAACGACAGTACTGGAACAAACTGTTCAAGTAATGTCGTTTATCCCCTACTAAAGGCGGCTACATTTCTCCCAATCCCTCCCGCAGCTCCCTCATACGCTCCAAGGGTGTGGCCACATTGATGAAACCTACCTTCAAACCTAGCTTCAAACCACTTAAGGTCGTGGTTTCAATGTCATTAAAATAGTACTGGTTTGAAGCGCCGTCAAACCATGCTTCAAACCACCTTCAAACCGCACTCTAAACCGATTCCGCATATGTAAGATTCCTATCACACCAGTTTAAATCTGGTTCAAAGCAGGTTTGAAGGTGGTTTAATGGAATAAAATGGTTTATTATCGCCGTGGCCCTAAGAGGTTTGAAGCTTAGTTTGAAGGTTGGTTTGATCAATTTGAGCGCACCCTAAGGTGAATTTCCCCCACCGCTTCCTCATATACGCTCAAATAAGTAATAAGTAAGTAATAAGTAATAATGTAATCGGTAGGTCGAATACGCTTCAATGCAAAAGGAAATTCAACTACATATACATTTGTATGATTTGAAACACTTATCATGACATGAGAAGTGTGCAGAAAATAGTGTATTGCACTTTGAACGACTAAGATTATTTTTGTTTCTTTTTGTAATTGAATATTCTTGATATTGTTTTAGGTTTGCATTTTGGGTTTCGAAGTTTTGTTTTTTATTCTAAACAAGAATTCAAATAAATTCATATATATATTTATTTTAAAAATCTACCACTTCACTAACCTAATCCCGAGATAACATGGTATAAACCAATATCCAAGAACAACGCTATAAATATATCACCAGTCGATACAAAATAACGGAAAAATATGTATTTAATTGAAACTTTGAGAGTGTCATTTAATCAAGTCAAGACATCTTAGCGATACAGCAAACAGTGTTAATGCATGGACACATCGGACGCCTTTTTTGCCCACCCCCACCCAAAAAAACGGGTTTTATTCATTACAAGAACTTGTATATAGTAAAACGCAATGGATGTTCATATGAATGTGAAAAAAGTGCAAAAAAGTTCGATAATGGACTTAAAGCAATAAAAGTATACAATGCCATGGATGCGGTGAATACAGTGTTCCAACGAAGGTCATAACCCGCAATTTCTTTTTCATTTTGCATCAGTTGACCCGAATTTAATTTATATTTGGAAGCCAAATTTCATGTGCACAATATCAGCTCCATATTCTTCATATTCCCGTTTTAATGTGCATGTTTCTGATAAGTTGGAGGGCAACGATTAGTTTTAATGTTTTGTGAATTGAAGTGACCACACCTTAAATAAGTGTTCAGCATTTAGAACCCGCATATTCTATGCACAATATCAACTCCATTCCCTTCATGATCCTGCTTGGAGGGTAGAAATAGATATATAGACATAATTATACCATATACATTATTTTATTATGTGGAGTTTAATCAGGGATATGCTAGCTTAATTATGTATATGTTATTGGGTATCTATTCGGTTAGGGCAAGTATACTTACCCTAGGGAAAAACATTAAATATACCCTAAATTGGTATGTTCATTACGTGCACGAATTATTCATGAGGATGAGTGAGTTAAACGTTTCGCTTGGGTTTAGTGAGTCGAACTTTTGGATCTGATCATTAGCTTTACTCTATACACGACATAAAATTGGTCTTTTTGAACAATTGCGTTTGACTTGAATATGTTAAGGTTTGTAATTAATTGCGATTTAAGACCAGTATTTAGAAATTATTTACATTATTGGTGTTTGATCTTGAATAAATTATCATACAGATTGAAATAATGTCTTTAGAACAAGTGTTATTTAAAAACACATAGCAACGAAACTCAAGTAGAAAATCCTTATTTTTTTGTATTAAAACTCAAATATAAAACATAATATAGTTTTATAGTTTAACAAAAAGTTTTTCTATCTTGAATGCGTGCATTGTTTATTTTGTTTCATTGTACTAAAACATAAAACACAGATTTAAATTAGTACACTTATAACCGAAAGTCACACCTTCACGCGCGATGAAAAACTGTAGCTTTTACTCATTTTCATAACAACATGCATGGCTAGAGTGACAAGTTGCATTACACATGACGTTTTCTCGGGAAAATGTGCAACGTTAAAACGTTAAAAAATAGATAAATATTTGCACAGAATTCATAATTTACTACACGTTTATATACATGAAATGTAATACCATCTTAAGAAATTCGTTCAACTAACCAACTCCGAATGAAATGTTTAAGCAAGGTTGAACAAGCGAAATGTTTACCTAAGGGAGTAAGAGCGAGATGTTCAACTCATTCATCCAGAGCGAAACGGTCTACTCACTTAGGCGAAATGTTCGGCTCACTAAGCCCTCAGTGATAACCCCTAAATACGATTCCTTATGCTAGAATGACTACACCATCAATTTCATATTGCAATTAAAGATTACAAGCACAATTGATATAAGAAACGAAACGTTCAACTCACATTCATCCAGGCAAGAACTTTATGAATATATCATTTTAAAGTATGTTTATTTTTTTGAAGGCTCTAAGCCAGGGAAAGTATACATTGTCATTTATGACAATTAAAGGCGTTGTTACCGTGAAATGATAATCAGGATCATATGATCAGTCAACATGTGTTTTCACCCACATGTTTGCATATACATTTTTCAATTAAAAATGTATAAACTAATAAAGTGACCTCATGAAAAAAGGAATTAAAAGCACAACCAAAAACATTTTTACTGTGTTAAACCAGCTTCCTAACCGTTTATTATGTAACTAATAAAGTGGTAAAACATCGCCTTTTGTATAGAGAAAGCTCATAGTTTGACTCATTTGAAAGTTTGTCAGACTCTCTTGGTATTTGCGGAAAACAAACAATGTTGCATTTACGTCAGGTAGAGATCAGAAGTATGAAGAACGACAACTATTAAAGAGAAATAAATAATTGGAAAAAAAACGGAATAATTATGTTAACGAAATGTCATTAAGTACTCGTATAAGATGCAGCTATAATTATTAGGTATCAAAGAAGTAACATTATTACTGAAAAGAGATAAAAAAGTAACTATTGGTATAATCGGTGTTTGTCATATTCATATTATTCAGTTATATTTTGTAAGATAAGTGATTTTTTTAAAGAAACCAATGAAAATATATTATTAATTTATAAGTTGAGTAATTTGTTTTAAAAAGAAATGGTCGGCTATATGAAGTCGACAACAAAAAGGGGGTACATCACACATCAATAAGAGTAATCACATTATTTAAGCGGGCGTTCATGACATTTGAGTTCCTCAGTTTGTATTTGAATCTCTTATTCATCATTTGAATCCCTCGCATTAGATTTGGTATCATCGCAAGCTTAGGCCACAAGTGATATGTAGCGGGCTTAATAAAATGCGGGCTAAATAATAAACAGGGCTTCAAGTAAAAGTATCGGGCCTCAAATATCATTAACGCCCATAAACAACATGATTGGCATTTCAATCATAATGAATGATTTATATGGATAGTTCTAAACAATATATTACACTATTGATTTCTGTATATAATTGTTAAATCTATTAGTAAAACAGATACATGGCCAAAGCAGGAACATTTACGTTATCCTTATTTTATGTCATAAATATAGATATTTTGACATAACTATTTTATACATTAAATCAATGTAAAAACTGGTAATTACACAACAAACAGTTTTATATGATTTTTGTAAACATTTTATTTAAGACCTAACAGCTGGTAGTATCCATATTGCTTGGATCCGCAACAGGGAAATTATTCCCTTTTGATGAAGCTTTATAAAACAATACCGTTCCTGGTTATACACTATTTACTCTGAACCCTATATTTTATACATTTTCATCTCAGTTATTAAAGTTACTGTTCATATTTGCATGAAAAATCCATATGTTCATATGCAATGTGTGTGAGTGTGTGAATATTATATATATAAACATGTTACTTTTCAGTTGCAATAAATACAACAAATGATTGGTTAAACACGCTTTATAGTATATATTGTTGCTAACAGTCTGTAACAGAGAACATTATCTTGCTAACAAACAACTTTGAATTAAAATCACCGAATTATCTCAACTCGATATTGTGGATATCGCAATTCAAATAAACATGTGAATTTCTAAACGGAACTTTTTGCAATTATTATTGCAACACACTTTTCATTATATTAGAAACCATATGCATATTCGATTATTGACTTTTAATCTTTGTTCGGAATATGTTTTAATTAAAGTTCATAAAATTTCATCCGGCGTTAACATTATGAATAGATAAGAGCGATTATGTTTTATAATCTATTAACAAATTATTTTAAACAGTATTGCAATTAATAAGCATACATAGAAGCTTCTCTAGCACATAGATATAGCAATCCAATGTCGTTACACAATACACACTTAATTTGCTTAATACACTGTATTTTTGTACATTATTATATAAATGCAAAACGAATGTTAACATGAGCGTATGTTGACATTATGGTTCTTAATATATACTAAGTTTAATATACCACTTGTTAAGATATGTGGTTTTTTCTAAAAAAATATTAGTAAACCCATGAATTTATATGCAGCCTATGCCTCTGTGTTATATATTGTGTCATATATCTTTTTTTTAATATATTGAAATACTTGTCAATATCAAGTAACAAATTGAAAAAAAACACAATATGTGACAAAGGTCAATAGTAGTTTTGTTTCATATAGGCAGCACCTAAATATGTTATTCGTACATCTTTATATTTTTAATAAATCACATACTTTTTGTCCTTATCAACTATGGAACTAAAGCCATAAACAATAAAGCAGTTATTATTATTTGCCTATTGAACAGAACATGTACGACTGTTTTCATGATTCAAACTTGAGGAAGGCAAGTAATCTAGACTCTCACGTCGCGTGTGTTCTTCTCTATGTGTAGCAATCGACGTGTTTGGCCTTGGAGGCAGAGGTGGGCGGCGTGATTCAAGACTCCTCTCAGGATTGATGTTGGTTCTAGATCGTTCAAATCTAAGACTGTCGCTTTCGCCGTGCTGGGCGTGTGACGTTCTTGGTCTTCTTGAATCGCGTGTATGACTCACATGGTTGATCGTTTCACGTGAACTGATACGATTATGGTAGATTAGATCCTTGCTATTTGTTTGGGGTTTTTCTTCTTTTCTCAGTCCAGCGACTTTTCTTACGTCCCAATTAGGTCCTTTATGTAGCCTCAGGATATTGTTATTGATTCTCACATCAGGTGTAGCATACGATTTAAGAAGCTGTTCAGCCTCTTGAACTAAAGCGCTTTCTTTGAAAGCAAGTGTTTTCGGATTATCTTTCAAAATAACATTGGTAGAAATCACGCATTCTTTCAATTTGTTATACCTAGCGTCCAACTGCTCTTTCTGTTGATTAAGGCATGCCACTCGTTTATGTATAAACTTAATCAGGAGTTTGTCTAGAGAGTCAAAATAGTCATTTATTTCTTTCAATACCTCATTTCGTAGCTGGTCCGATTCCTGAAGGGAGAGTGTTTGCTGGTCATTGCGCTGCCGGATGGTATCTTGAACGGCTCTGATAATGATCTGGTGATCCACCATACAGTCCCTCAGTTTTCCCTGGTTTTCTTCAATTTTCTTTGTAGCTTCCTCGTTCATTGCTGAAATTGGTGTCATGTGATGGTTTCTGCAGGCCGGTATACGTCGATGTGCGATATGACATCCATCACACATCCATTGCTGACATTCCTCACACCAAAAGGAGATAGCTTTGGTCTGGCAGATTTCGCATTTTCCGTTTACTAAAACATTTAAAGATATAACGGCTATACATTTACATTTATACACATATAAAATAAATCTTAATCGTCAACCATTTTATTGCGTTGTCCGGGTGCATCGCTTAAAGAACTGATTCAGAAGGGTTTTGATGCAATATTTCTATGTATTGCACCAGGTCTCTTTACCAATTGCATTTCCTAAATCAAATGTTCATTTTATTTATATTTAAAAAATATACATTTGTATGGCCCGCCTTTTTCATTAGAATTTTGCAACAGTAAGAAATTTTAAGATTTCAAAACCAATGAGCTGAGATATAAGCTCTTAAAGTGTACCAAATGCGTTGCATTTTACTTTATATCCAAATGCATTGGCAAAAATGACAGAGCTTTTAAACAAACTTATTTTGCTCATCTTCTTTTATTTTACTGCTACACCCCTTTACTGCTTTACTGCTTACTGCTTTACTGTGGTTATGTTTTGTACAAATATATCATGCAATAATATAAAACTGTATACCTTTTATGGATGCAGGTCTTTTCCGGCGCTCATTTTCTTTCAAAGCATCAATGATTTGCACCATTTTGAAATCCACTCTTAGCTGTGATGTTCTATATATCCTTCTACATATTGGACACTTAACCGTATCCCTATTACTTAGTCCAGGTATGCAGTGCTTGCAAACAGAATGGTCGCATGGGAATGCCCTTGGCTCACGAAACCTGACAAGGCATATAGGACATTCTGTGATATTTTCCAAAGCGCTAGCCATTTTGATGGTGTTTGTATGTGTATGTTTACAATGAATGACTGCTTTAATAACCTATACTGAACATCGCTGACAGTTATATGTATACAATCCAAAAATGTATTTGTTGGCAACGAAGTTGATAAACAGCAAGTCCATTAATCGGGGTGACGAAGATTCATACTTATGTCATTTTGTATGATTCGATTATCAATGTGACATGGCAAACATACAAATAAATGATTCATGCATGTTTAATATATATTTATATTTCTCAATACATATTTTTGCTACTCTAAGTATATTTTATTTTAAATAAACCCTGGCATACCCCATTTAAGTTCAATTGTTTATAATACGTCACATATTACCATACATAACTTTCAGTTATCTTAATAATGTCAATGTCACATAATAAAGACAAGTATACAAGTACAGTACTCACAGTTTGATTAAGATTAGTGTAAGAATATTATTATTGCATTGTTGAACTGACATAAGTAGATGTCTATAGGTGTAAAAGAACACTTCAATCTATCAAAATTCATCAGGCTAGCATAATGTGTTTACATATTACCTTGAATGTAAAACATTGCTTCACCATGAATCTGTTGTTATGTATACGCACCTGCTAACAAGGGTCAATGCAACCTTAAAGTTTCCCTGTTTTTGATTTCTAAATAAATAAAGTTGTGAATATAAAATATACAGAAAAACCTTCAAGTAAACCCTCACGTCAGAAAATTCTTTTGTTTTCAACGACATATTTTCTTTACCTATCATACTAGCAATGGATCTAGAACCGAAAATAGTAAATGCTCAGAGTTTACATGGTACAGCTGGTCAATGGTGTGTTAGTCATTTTTTAGATGCTAGCCTGTCACGTTTTGTTTTTCATGTAAAGTCTAAACTCCTAATATTTAGGGACAATTTTTTATCATTCCCAAGAGCTTCGTAACTTTTTCTTATTTGAATTTCGATTGATAGGTATCAGATGATAAGATGCTATTTCGGATATATTTCTTACATTTCATAGGATTGTTATTATGTATGCTAGAAATTTCTTTACTTTTCATAGAACAGATGATTGTGATCGCATCTTATTCACTTCGAATTCTGGTATTTTTGAGAATGTGTACATGCTATAATTATTTCGTAGCATTTGTTATCTAAATAACCTAATGATGAAATAGAGGCTTAACTGATAAGTCGTAGTTTGCATATTTATAAGAAAAAATAAAAAATAGTTTTCCCATCAGATCACATAACACGATAAGCTAATGTATTTCTGATTCAAAAATAACCGATAGTATTTATTTCAATGTTTGTTTTTATTTAGAAAACATAAATGTAGGTTTAATTATCATAAAAGAGTTTTTTAAATGCAGAATCGACATTGTTAGGTGGTTTTGTAAGCAGTGTGAACATTGAAAACAAACACCCAGCTTTCAATATTGTTTTTGAATATTGTTATATTCACCATTGTGCATGGAAACACTGTATTGTTCTTAATTGCCATTATTGGGCAAAAGTAAATATGTTTATCTGAACGATTTAAGACGTCATACCTAATTCTAATATTCATCAATTATATGAGATAACAAAACATTTATTTGATGTCATTATTTAAACATATATCCATGTTTTATTTCTTAATGATTATATGCTTTACTTTAGAAAGCTGGTTTAAATGTAAACTGTTGATAAATACTCAGTAAATAGTGGGATGTAATCAACTATTTATACGCATGCTTTTAGGTATCCTTTCTTTAATTATGTACTCTGACATTATGAATGATTAAAACTCCCTAATACTTCAAGTAATTCAATAATTTGGTTGGATCTTGAACATATAATTTGATGATTTCATCAATATTCCCATTGATTCAATTGATTTTATATATTAATACTGATTTATGTTTTAACCTAGGATATGAAAGTAAATGTTTGATTCATATATTCAGGATAGATTTTTTTCTAATATTGGAGCCGACTATTCATATTACTGCAATCATATTCTTAATGTCTTAAACGTTCACACGCTTGAAACGGTGTAAGAGCCGGTCAACATTGCTTATAAATTCATTTTCTCATAAAAACTGATAAGCTATGAGCTCATATAGATAGTTAAAAGTGCAAGAAATTGTATCATTAACCCTTCAATTATTCTTTGGCAACTGTACTACTAATTGATAATAACTATTACTAATTAAAACGAATGTTTGTTTACCACTTAATCCGTTTGCTTTAATATACCTAAACTGAACTCATATACAGGTTTATCAACTATTTAGTTTGGGCGATTATAAACATTTATTACATTCTAGTACAATTTTGAAATCCCACATGCTCTAGTCATTTTTGCGAAGATTTCATGAATAAGGAGAAGTTGGTATTACAATATTGTTGACCTATAAGTCAAATCTTCCGTCGAGCAAAAATGTTTTTCAAAGTATAGGTTTAATTGGCGACAACATAGTTGTTTCTATGCGAAAATGTTTTAGATTGCTATCTCGAGCTTTTGATTTCGTGTTAATTTCTTAAATGAAAACAACATTTGAAAAAATAAAAATATTCAAATCTATTTTTTATTACATTTAACACTTGTTTTGAAGACTGCATAAACTTAAGATAATATTGTACTAAAACAAAACTAAGAACTACATTAAACCGCATCAAGAAAAAATAAACCTCTTTAAGTTAAGTCTTAAAAATATTGTTTTGATTTGGAATTTTGACAGCTTTATTTATGTCAAGACAGAGAGCTTATATAAAGAGAGGTGCAACTGCATAAGTATCGCGAATTAATGAGCTGGGTGGCGCCTCTAGCGGTATACAGTATTAACAAGTGTACTGCTCAATGTACTCAGTAAACAAAACAAGCAAGATGAAGCAAGGTGGTGAAAGTTGTGCAGCATTTAATTGTTCTAATAGAAGAAACAATTGTAAATTATCATTCTTTAGATTTCCTAAAGACAAAGAAAGGTATTTTTACATATATTTGGTGATAAATTTGTTATCATATGCGTTTTTGAAACTGTTTTTGATTAAATAATTTTAGTACACCCTACGTAAAATATACTCCTCTCACTCTTATTTGTTTTCTAGATAACTACATAAAGAAACTATAAGCATTTTTATTTTGGAAATCCATACATCAATATCAGATTACCCATGAAAACTATATTATTTAAACGAATATATATGAAACATGCCCCATTCAAACACATTCTTCAGGACCATACATTTCACTTATCGACGTCACATAAACGCCCTTCTTATGTGTGTTTTTTATCCACGTCGTTTCGACGACGTCGTTCTTACGTCCGCAACAAAAATAATGTCCGAAACGCTTGCATTAGGTTTCAAATAAGAACGTTCTTTTGACGTCAATCGACGTCTGGTCGACGAAGAAAAATGTACGCTTTCAATATCTTAAATAAGCGATAAACCTGCATGTGCCAGTAATGAATATACATGTTTTCATACATTAATCTATATAGATTTTCGCATCTTTATTTTGTACAGATGCCGTAAATGGGTCGTTAATTGTAGACGCGGCGATTTGGACAAATTCAATGCCGATCATCTAAATAAAACGTATTCATTTTGTGCTGAACATTTCGAAGATTCACAGTTTATGAACACTGAAAAACGACGTCTAATATGGAATGCCGTACCTACAATATTCAACGTACCTAATCCACCTCAAAATATCTCAAATAAACGTCGACCGCTCAATTGTACCTCCCGGGACGAGCCGGAAAATAAGAAACCAAAAGCCGGGAATTCAAACAACGCGTCATTTGAAGATAATACTCAAAATGAACCATCATCTAACGATACCCCGAAAGAGAAAAGACAAAAAACAAAAATCAAGCGGCTTCAAACTAAATTGTGGCGGCTTAAAAAAATGTCTCTGAAGAATGATAGAAAAAAAGAACAAAGGTAAAAAAGACATCGAAATCATTATAAATCAAGTGAGAACGTATTTGCCTGAAAACACCACTAACTTTATTAGAACTCAGATGGAAATGTCAAGCAAGAGTGCTAAGGGACGTCGATGGCCCATAAAGGACAAAATGCTTGCTCTTTCCATATTCTATCACAGCCGAAAAGCATACAAAATTTTAGGGAAATTCTTCAGACTTC
>LQRL01159473.1:0-14476 GCA_001703475.1 Hydroides elegans
GATGTGTTAACACCTATTTGGGGGAGCCTGGTGCATTTGGAATTGGCTTACAAAAGTAATCGTGCTTATATAAGCATATTTGCAATGTAAGTTAAATTATGTATTTGTTTTGCTGGCCTCGTTTTTCCAACTGGATTCGTCAGTCCTAGAGATGTCTTCAGAAAGAAGTGAGTGATGATGCAAGATGTTACTCTGCTTTTCTTTCATCACAAGATCTTGTTTATTCGCAAAATAGTTCGTTATTTCCAAAGTTAATTATAGTAAAAACTGACCATCCTGCATCCAAGAATTGTTGAAGTTCACGGGGGATCCAAGGTCACTGACCTTCTAGTTAGTGCTATGAATTTTTGTTTAGATATTTCTTTGAATTTAGTTTGCATCTTAAATTCTTGATTATTCTACAATGCGTGTCTATTTTGTGATTTGTGATTTTTGGATGTTGCCATTTTAGCTATACTTTTGTTTCTTCGTGTTTTATTTCAAATATTTAATGTTATAAAAAGTTTATTGTGTATTCGTGTAATCATTTCTTTCATGTTTATTAGGTCCTGAATAGATTGTTTATTTAGCTAACTGTTAAGGATGATTTATCTGACTGCATAAATCTTCTCCGAAACTATGAATTTGTGTTGTCGGGGTAAAAAGGAAAATTAACGAGATTCCAATACCTTTCGATTACCAACAGTGCATTTCGATTTTGGAATCTAAACCGCATATTTAACATGTCGTTGTAAAATAAGTATGGCATAATATTTACATATGTCATAATATGTATATAATAAGTAATCCAACATTTTAAAGGATGCTTTTATTGAAACGTGAGAAATGGCGCCAGTCTTTTCATGAGAGTAATTATGAAATAGTATATTTTCGTTTATGACAATAAGAAATCGCTCTGTTAAGAATTATATCGAACTATTCAAAATAAAGATAGAAAATTCTGTTGTTTTGATAGTGTTGTTGATTCATTTCATCGCTGAGTATATCTATGGATTGTCATAAATTTATTTGCGTCAGAGAAATATCAGTCGCGGATTAGCACCCTATGTGTGCTGTTATTCGTTGCAAAACCTAAATTCGCGCCCCTTCAAATTTTCGAATGTGTGGTACATGAAATGCTATAATTTAAGCAAAGTGTTGTTTAGATTATATTACGATTATATTACTTAAATATTTTAAAGATACAATTCGTTTGCTTTTATTGTTGATTTAAGACGATTTCTACTGGATTCGTTTATGACGCATCGGATGATTTGTAGACCAAAGGGTTCATATGACGCACTTCAAAACTTAAATTGTATGTGCACTGAACGAGTGACCTACTGTTTCTCTTCAAATGTAGATAAGAAACACGTGCTTCAGTGTATTGTAAATCACTTAGGAAGTCTCAACTATTGTTTGCAGATTGATAAATGAAAAAAAAATAAATAAAAAATAAATAAACGGGATAACATGACCCATCACGATATAAAAATGCATGCGTCTTTAGTATTACACAGAAGGTCAGGGTTATTTACTATGCAACAAAGCGGTCTTATTACACGATAAAAATAGCTTAAACTCACAAAAGCTTAAACTTCTTTGCTTCGATTTTATCTTATTTCACAAAAACAATGATGATAATAAATTATTTTGATAAACAAGGCATCAACTCAATGTTACTGTTTTGCCAAATGGCTTTTACCAATTAACATATGTGGCATCAAATCTAGGACACAAATACTATTTCGACCTTGTTATGATGTCGGGGTAGGCTAGACGTGATGCGTTATCAACTTATGTGCCCTGACCATCAATCTTTATACAATAACATGAACAATGATGTATATATAAATCGATTAACATTCGCATAGCGCATCGTAGTTATTCTGTATCAAACTTGTATAAAAAGTGAAGATATCAAACTAGAAAGGCTTATTCAAAGGAATACGTGAACATCACTAAATGATCATTTATTTTACATGTTAAAAAGTTGGATATTTGTGTTTAAGTTTTAAGGTTGGATCAAAAATGAAATCGCTAACTCTCTCCAGTGGGTATCAAATTCCTATTCTTGGATTGGGAACGTGGAAGGTGAGCGAATTCTTATGATTTATATTAAGTCATATATTAATCGATTATATAATCGTATATTTGTATATTAAATTGTTATGTTTCACTAAACGGTATTGCAGGGATGCATTATTTTGCGCTCTGCCATTGAGCGAAGGGTGCAAAGAAAATGCTACGGGCGCAATGATATCATCTCGGGCGCAGATTTCCAGATCATGTGCGTCCAAATTTTACCGAAATACATGTATCTACCCAAAATGGATATTTTCGATCGAATTTTCTCAATGCAAATTTATATTCGAACGTTGACAAAAGATATGCCCGTTGCAATATTCTTATCTTTGCAGTCGAAACTAAATGAGGTAACGAATGCAGTAAAAACA
Source organism: Hydroides elegans (assembly GCA_001703475.1). NCBI lineage: Eukaryota > Metazoa > Annelida > Polychaeta > Sabellida > Serpulidae > Hydroides > Hydroides elegans. The sequence continues at coordinate 2,436 of LQRL01159473.1, forward strand.
GCCATCGACTGTGGCTACCGTCATATCGATTGCGCCTTTGTCTACGAAAACGAGGCTAAAGTGGGTGCCGCCATTAAGGACAAGGTCGACAGTGGCGCCGTCAAGCGGGAGGATCTATTCATCACCAGTAAGGTATGTAAGCTGAAATTATAAAGTTGAGACACTTACTTGATAAGATCATATTCACATACCAAACAGAAATTTTGATTTATATGATAATGTATAGATAAAATGTACTCGAAATAATATTTTCATTTTAAATTATGATCTTATCTGTAATAAAACTACTTATTGCAACATATTAGGCTTGTTTAATCCATTTCAAATGTTATTTTTAACAATAAGATATACATTATTGCCAATGATTTTGAATATTCAATTTCTTAGCTGCCAACATACGTGAACATTCGTTAATATACCCAAATAATCGGTGTCAGGACGTTTCGGCCCATTTCCATTTCGACCCACTTTTCAGGACGTTTCGGCCCAAGACATTTCGGCCCAGGACGTTTCGGCCCACTTTTTATTCACTTCTATTTGTCAATATTTTATGTTTATTTTAGCCAAATAAAAGATAATATACGGATAATATTTTGAATGTTTATGATGTAATATAAGGATTAAAGATTGCAATTAAAACTCCGTTAAGTAAGTTGCATTGGTTCGGCGTTTATAAGCTCTACTTAGGATTAATTACAATGTCGAGGAAGCACAGCGTTTCATTTTCCATAATCCTATCAATTATTCAATCGATGATCTTTCTTCTTTTTAAGCTAAACTGTTTAACATAACTCAAATGTTAGTAAGATTTTAGATAAAGTTTAACAGACAAAGAAGCTTAAGGGTTTTTAATTGAAATGAGTTTTTGTACTTTTTAATGAAAATTTAATTATTTAGTTTTTAGTCAAATAATATCAATAATATATCCTTTAAAAATTAAATGTTAAATTTACGAATTAATTATTAAAATCAAATATAAGACATTACTTGAATTTAACAATACATCAATACATACAAGTTTCAAAAAGTGTGCCGAAACGTCCTGGGCCGAAACGTCCTACTCGAAAGTGGGCCGAAATGGTAATGGGCCGAAATGGAATTGGGCCGAAACGTCCTGAAAGCAAATAATCATAATATTGAATTCAATATTGAGTGTTTTTTTTTTGAATACAAGTTTTTTATCATATCAAATTTATGCATATAAACAGTTGTGGAATACGTGCCATGCTGCTAAGGATGTCTTACCTGCATGCCAAGGGAGTTTGAAGGATCTTGGACTCGATTATCTGGACCTCTATCTCATTCATTGGCCGACAGCTTGGAAGGTAAACCGAGTAGACGCAAGATTTTTAGTAGCTTATCAATGAATTACTTCTTTAGTAATTTCAAAATGAATTTAAAGATACAATCTTATAATCTTTTAATTAAATAAAAAGGTCGGTCAGCTTTATTTTAAATTCAATTTAGAAACTCCATTTGCTATTTTATGTGATTTTCCTGACATTGAAATATTAAGTAATTTTTTTAGTTTTTTTTTGTGAATCATATACAACTGTAATGATATTTGTAACAGGCAGGAAACGAGATCGAACCGAAAGATGAAGATGGAAGCATCTGTTATTCTGATACATCTTACCTGGAAACCTGGAAGGTTAGTCCTATAAAGGTCTAAATTACAAGTACAAAAATGTATATACATTTGTATAGTGTTGCTTATACTATAATTATTGTTAGAGAAGCCTGTATACATGTTATACGTTTCACCATTTACGTTTATTACGTTGATTCATGATGAATGTCATAACTGTTTTTGGTATTGTTCCGTTGCATAGGAAATGGAGAAGTTGGTTTCTGCGGGTCTCGTTCGCAGCATTGGAGTCTCAAACTTCAATAGTCAGCAGCTTCAAGAAGTGCTTGATATTTGCACAATCAAACCAGTCACCAATCAGGTATGAACAACTGATATATGAAAACGAACATATACATAAACTGTATATATGTTATTTTGAAGGTTTAAGATATTGCCTTTTATGTTCGATATGCACAATCAAGTTATGAAATACAAATATACACTTGTCAAGATGTGATTGCATTTTGTTCTTAATTGGTTCGTTGTCAAGTATTTAGCTTTATTCATGATTTATTCAAACAAGTGATACATTGATAATACTATGTCACTGAAACTCTAGGTTGAAATCCACCCCTACTTCAGTCAGAAGAAGCTGGTCGCTTTTTGTGAAGAAAGGGGTATCGTCATGACAGCCTACAGTCCCTTTGCATCTCCAGATCGACCTTTCGCTCCAGCGAATGAACCCCACCTGCTCGATGATCCAAAGCTCAAAGCAGTTGCTGACATATATGGGAAATCAACGGCTCAGGTAATATAGAAAATGATAAGCCAATAAAACAAAGATGAATATATCGCCGAATTACGAATTCATAGTTTGCCCTACCATTAAATGTAGTTTGTCATTCACTTATATAAACATGTATACATAAAGATGTTCATGGTATCAAGTTGCTTTCCTAAATTTATAAGCTAAAACTTATTGATATTTAAGTTATATTTAAGCAAACGAAGAACCCGTTTGTGTTTTTACGCAGGTTGTGCTTCGATGGATTATCCAGAGGAATATTGTTGTGATCCCTAAGAGCGTCACGCCCTCTCGTATCAAAGCCAACTTTGAGGTAGTTGAGTGACATTTACGTTTCATATAACCATACTAAGCTGGCATCTTTATCATTTTGTCAATGAACCACTCTCTATTTAGGGACATTGAATCATATTTTAGCATGAATATGAAAAAAAAAAAACTAGTTCATTACAATTAAGATCTATGCATATTGAGCTACATAAAAACAATTTAGTTGTATCAAAGAAAAAAAAAGATGCTACATTAATTTTTTTTAGGTGAATGACTTCGAACTAAATGAAGAAAACATGGTGGCAATAAATAACTTGGACCGCAACGAGCGCATTGTGTATCCAACTGTTATCAAAGATGGGTGAGCTATTATTTTCATATCTATTAAGATTATGCATTCTTTGGCTGTAGTCACAATAGAAAGATAACTTTAAAATAAATACGCAAATCTAAACAATGTATCAAAGTAGTCTAGAAAAAGAAAACCCATATATCAACCCATTTACCTGGAGATCTATAAATGATTGAATATACAATGTATGCTTATTGTTGGTATAAGGTACATGTGTAGCTACTGTAAAGACATTGTATCATTTATTTTTAAAGAACCGATTTTTTTTTAGAAAACGTGAATGGCGGGATCAGCACTCACCGAATTTTCCGTTCAACATTCCATTTTGAAAACGGACAATATCTATGAAATCAGGCTTAAATCGGATAAATATTTGACCAGTTCACTTATGAAGCATATTATTTATTTTTGAAATAAATCATGTCTCATTTTGCATACCAAGAATGTAGGTTTGATAATAATCCAGTCTGCCAGTCTATCCAGATACATAAAAGAGCACAATAAAAAATATTATAGAACATTATAATGCTTCAATAAATTATTGTTATGGCCAACAACATTGGAATTTTTCAACCATTTTTCAACTTCTAGTCAACCGATCTTGTTCAAATCTATCAAATTACACACCTCTATAGTCATCTCTTTAGTTAAAACCAAGTCTATGCGACCCAAAATTTTAACCTGTGAAAAAAATGACGACCAGGAAAATTAACGATTGTCCGGTGGTCAGAGGCCACAAGTACGTTTCGTTTGACGACAAGATTTGGCGCTGATTTATTGCATAATATATATTGTCATACATATTTCCGCTCAAGCTCAGCTAATGTGCTGTTTCGAAATGTTATCTCAAAGCGTAACTTTATTACGTGTCCCATGACGATTCGGAAGTCTCAGTATCTGGAATGTAATCCCTGCTTGCAGTAAATCTTGTTTTATAGTTCAGTGATTATGTTTATTGCTATCTTATATTAGCACCATTTCAGTCAAAATATCATCTCCGGTAGTCTTTAGGTGTCCAAGGGAATATTTTTGATAATGACTTTGCCATATCGTCCATTTTTTGGCGTAGTGACGAATAGGCTTTTTTCCCATTTTGAGATATTGGCAAATGAAGATGTTACCATTTTCAATCGAAATAATCGTATACCTTATCGTTTACATTATTATGCTACCTTAATCAATAAATGCATATATTTATCATATACTTTATTATGTTACCTAAATTAATACATGCATTAAAAGTCATAAATCTAACTTTATAACTGATATGACGTCATAAAACTTATTCGTCACTTTGCAAAAAAAATAAGATAAAGAAAGTCAACAATTTCTCAAAAACTAAAAGTGATAGGACATTGTTACTGTAGTATATTATAGTCATCATAAAACAATGCTCAAAATTGGTGTTAACTCAAAATCGCTAAAAATGCCTATTCGTCACTACGCCAAAAATTGGACGATATGTTATTCCTCCATGTCGTATCGAAGGATGACAAAAATATTGAAATGCATTGCTCTAGTGGTGTTTGGTCTCTCTGTATAAACATCTTATAGTGTCCATAGCCACATTTGCATAAGAAACGTAAACACATATGGCAGAAGAAGCCAGCAGTTTTCGAAATCCGCTGACCAAGAGCTATAAAACAGAAGTCAAAGATTCAGCATTTAACAGTCATTACCAATCAAAATTATTATAATTATTATTGAATCATTGATATAGCCCGTTCACCAGCATTAGTTCGAAGGGCTGTACAACAAAATACTTAGAGTAATAGTACATGTTTGTAAACAAAAACATGATACATGAATAAAACATAGCAACACAGTATTTTAAAACACATTGACTAGAAGCACATCGTAGTGTATCAGGTAGTGAATTCCACATTTCTGGACCTGATTGAAAAAAACACGCTTGCCATAGTTCGTTCTTGCACGGGCTTGTGTTAGGACGATACCTGATGAACTTCTGAGATTTCTGCTTTTTTGTCTAATACTGATTAGGTTAGAGTGATAAACTGGTGATGAATGAGGCATTTCGCTGTGCGTACTATCTCGATACTCGAGCATTTTAGGTAGGGGCTCTTACAGGAGCGCTCACGATCCACCATTTGAAAAAGGTTCGTTTTCAGTTTTGATCTTAGAAAACCATATAAAAACTCAGATTTCCTTGCGTGAAAGCATTTATGAAAGCGGAGTGTGATGGTGCTTCTTATTTTGCCTCCACCACTTTCAGTACAACTATTTTGTCATAGCGGCAGGTTCACATCCTGATTATGTCATCACTAAATGTAAAACCATCCCAATATGCACATCCATAGTTATTTAACGCGAATGTGCTCAAAATGTCCCGTGAGCATTTTAGTGACCATATCGCTCGTCTTGGGGAGATTAAAGAGACATAAAAGAAAGGGCTATTTTCCCACAGTCTGGGTCAAGACACTTTTGGAGATATATTTGACAGGAGGAGGGTGGGTTAGTTTGACGCCTTAATTTAGCGGGTTTAGCATATAATTATTATATGAAACTTATATGATGAGAATTTAGAAGGACTGGGCTTACCAACAGTGATTTTGTAATTATCATGTCTTTAAAAACGCTTCAGTTATCCCAAGTTTAAACACGACATATTTTAGCAAAATTACATATGAATACATAGCGCATAAAAGGAGGAGATGTGTTGTTTGGCGTCTGTTATGTAATCACAACTTGTTAAGATGAAAACAAAGTCAGCCATTATTTAAGCATTAACAACATTTACTAAAACTTTCAACTTGATACTCTACAGGAAGCCAATGTAATTGTAACATTAGTGGTGATGCACTTTGCATGTATGGGACCCGGCACATAACACGGGCCGCTTAATGTTAAACCGCCTTAAGTTTACGCAATTGTTCCTTTGAAATACCATCTAAAAGAGAGCTGTAGTTGTCTATACGTGATAAACCCATGGCCTGTACTGGAATTTGAGCAGAATGCCTGTTGAGATATTTTTTTTAATTTTACATATTGTTTTGAGATGGTACATACATTCTGAAACTTTACGCGCGACGAACGTAGCCATGGTGAGCTTTTGATAAAAACAGAGCCAAGGTTCACAACAAATACACTCGAGTTAAAAGTCTGATCACCAACTGATACACTTATTGTAGGGCACGATCTAAGGCTATAAGGTGAGCCAATGAGCAGAAGCTCAGTTTTACTGTCATTGACTTTCAGTTTAATGTGTATCATCCAACTTCGCATGTCTTCGATGCAGGCGTTTAATCGGTCCTGGTTTGTGTTTTCAATTGTCAAATTTAATTGTGCGTCATCGGCATGCAAATGATAATATATTTGGTGAAAGCTTGCGATATCACCCATCGGGGCGGTGTACAGCGTAAACAACAAGGGTGCTAGGACGGAGCCCTGAGGCACACCGAAAGGAAAATGTGTTTATCATTTGAGGCAAGCCCATTTATGTACACAAATGGTGACCTTCCGGCGAGGTAGTTTTTGATACACGCAAGTGCCTGTCCATGAATCCCATACCGAGACGCCAGTCTACTGAGCAAGATACCATGATCAATGGTATCAAATGCGGCTGAAAGGTCAAGTAACACTTGGGCGGACATTTGTTATATTTTCAAGATTGGAAAGAAGGTCGTTTTGAATTTTAATAAGCGCTGTCTCAGTAGAATGGAATCTACGATATTCGGATATGAGGGCACAAGTTATTTTCATTGAGCTATTTTCAAAGCTGGATGCCTACAACCTTTTCACAAAGCTTTGAAATTAAACTTAAATTAGAAACCGGTCTGAATGTTTTAAAGCATGTTGGATCAAGTACAGCCTTGAGCAAAGGACGCACTACTGCCTTTTTCAAATCTTAAGGAACTTCAGCGTTAATAATTGAGTTATTAGATAAAGAAAATATGTTATAATACGAATAAGTATTGAACAAAATGGTGAATATCTTTGTGACTCTCTTTGCGAATTCTTAATAGTTTGGATAGGAATTGTCACCATTGTCATTAAAACTAGCTTTCTATCTAATTCTATAGTTTCATGCCAATAGGTTAATGATTGGGGTGTTCACTTTGAGTAGGGGTCAACACCTTATCTTTGAATGAAAATCTACCATGGTAATTCTGATTATGATTTGGGGCCGTAGAATATAGAGTGTGACGTTTATGCCAGTTTTCCTAATTTATTTCAATTTACATAAAGCACACATAACCACGTCACAAACCTATCAAAATTGTTGTGATCAGGCTATGGGAATGTTGAAGAACGGTAAGTCTGCAAGAACACTAGCATGTCCCTTTTTTTAATGATTAAAAACGATATTGTATCGTTTGCAACATCACAATAATTTCATAGGGAGTATACAATACAAAAGAGTCGGCAGTGAAGTGTAGAAATGTCAAATCGGGATCGAGAGATCCAGTTTTTAATCCTGTATAGCCGGTTCCGCCATGAGGCGGGCAAAACGACAGAAGCACTACACTCGACGAACAGTCGTATAAATACAAAGACGGTGAAAAGATGTTTGCGCGGAAACTGATAACGCCGCCCAAGCTGACCGCCTCCGAGAAGGTTCTGTTATGGTTTCAGGTGTCATCTGAGTCGATAAGAAGCCTCAGCTACGGAGTACCGACGATAACCTGACAATCAATCGTAACATTAGCCCGTATATTTGTAGGTTCCCCATATAAGCTCGAGGTGTTGAGATTGTGCCTTGTTCGCCTCTCAAAGCCTTTGTGTGACGGACCGCTCTTTTTCGGGAGCGAGTCTGTGGCGAAAGTTGTAAGAGCGCTTGACCTGGCATGCCAGGCGATAGGATGCTATATCGAACTCGGCATTGTGAGTTTGAGTCCTTGCAGAGGACGTCTTAGGATCGGCAGATTTCCACATATTCATGAATTTGCCTCTAACTGCCATTTATGCATGGTAAAAGGTTGAGGATAGTCATCTTTAACATTCTGGAAATCTTAAACCAATGATGATAATCGATCGTTATGAAAAATATATCTTTAGAAATAATTTACTGTTAAATTTCAATATGATCGAAATTAAATAAAAAATGTATGTTTGATAAAAGATTATTCTTTCTTTTGGCGGCTAGTTAGTATATATATATTTTTTTTAACTAAAGAAGACCGCAACAATACACCAGACTTTCCTAATTCAAACATAGAAAACGTAGTGCGCAAGGATAAGAATAAATATGACTTGGCCATATAAAAAAAAAACAATATGCACACCCGTTTTGTCTATATAATTTTACATTATGGTTTGCTTAAGAAAAAAATTTGACAAAAAACAAGAGCTGGCGTAACATTCATAACACATTTAATTGGATTTGTATGTAAACATTCAACGTTTTTTTATATGTGTATGTTTCTATGTCGTTATAAGACAACACGGACTCCGTTTCTAATTGGACCTCTATGTTTATCAAAATTGGGTTAATTTTACTATGAACCATTTTTTTATTTTTTAAAGAAATGTTTTTATAAACTTGAGTCATGTTTACTTGAGCAGCCCTTAGTATGGTATATAAATCATGATTTGTTTGGAGAAATGCGTAATAACGCTCTCCGTGTGGCCAGGCCCTAAAAAAGTACGAGTTTGTCCAGTTTTGAAAAAAAAAAAGTTTAAAAAATGCGGGAGGCGTCATACAAGGCTAAAGTGCCTGAACATTCCTCAATATATTATGAGAATGATGACCGCTCTAAACCCTTATGAATTTCCCTTATGTAGGTCGATTTTGTTTTATTTTGCGTACAGGCGTACAAAAAGCACGTAGACAATGAGTTAAGACAATGCGGCTGCAGGCTATATGAGGTATGAGTAAACATTTAAATCGGGTTCATGGCCATAACTTACCAGTATAATTCAACCATTGTTGATGACTATTTATAACAAGCATGTCTATAAAATGGATTAAATGGAGTTTAAGAATAAGTGTTAAAATGTTCGAATATAAAACGAAAGATGTTACTGGAAGACATATATAGCATAACTAACACTTTCGAGCCGATATGAAAAATATCTCGAGGCGAAGCCGAGAGATATTTTCATATCGGCGAGAAAGTGTTAGTTATCTTGTATATCGCAGGGCTCTTTTCTTATAGAAATAGCCATCATTTATAAGTCTAACAGTGGCCAGTGGCCGTTACATGAAAATAACACACTGCAGACAGTGGTGTCAGTGTGTTATTAGTTATATCACCACTGTTCTTCACTATATAAAACGCATCAGCCATGCGATATCTAAGAATAATTCATATTTGTTTATATTGTGCCTTAATGAAAACCGATCCATACTAAACAACATGCACCAACCGATATCTTACATAATCAAAGAAGCAATGATCACGTGGAAATTCAGTCCTTTTATCATTATAAACAAAACATTATAAGAAATCAAGAACATGTTTATGCATTATGGACTAAAACAATTAGTTTACACTTCTAATCCAACTATTATAATTATACTAAAATTGTGGTTTAAAAACGAAACTTACTAAAACCCGTCAAATTGCTAATGAAACAAAAACAAATAAGATTATCGTCAAGAACGCACGACAGAAATCCTCTCAAGTAGAAGATTCTAAGTAGACCATGCACACACAAATGTCTGCTGGTTTGGCAATGACATTGAATGAATTCGGCGTGTCTGATTCCAAGATAAGTTTTCAAGTATGGGATCTGTGCAAAATACTTAATATTGAAAATGATGATTTATTCAATTCAGGTTTTAACACAGTTTTATACATCATTTGTTGGAGCATGGCGGGATAATATCGCAGTATTGTATTACCATATAATACGTATTGCTATAATTTCAGCAAGTATGATCATACTGACGATATATTTATCGTTAATGGGTTCTACATTTTTGTTGTTTTTGTTGTTTAATACTGTGCACGGAGCCCCAAAATTTCGTGACGCAGTGTATTATTGCAAGGCGTAAGCCCTGGTCTTAATATGCAATGATAATTGAATATGACCTAACTTCAGTTCACTATTCGGAACGTAATTGGTACAGTATCCCTATAAATACCACCTTCAACTGCGATATTGAATTTAAAGTCTATAAGTCACTTGTTATGCTATATTACATGGGCTGGTTTTAAGAAAAAAAGTTCAATAGCTAACAGCGGGGTTTAATATCTAATTTCATCACAATGAAACTGTCAACCGTCACAGGAATTAAGTATACATATACGATCTTAGGCATATTATGTTTTATTACGGATAGTGTAAAAGGTATGTATTAGATATTTATTAAATATATTAATAAGAACACATATTTTAAGACGCTATACCACAGCCACTTTGTCCTAATTCTGGGGTGTAGTTGCAATATAACTAGGTTTTGTTGTCGCTGTGGTTTTTACTGAATTCTACATAAAAGTATGTAAAACTCCTTTTCGAGAAACTGATTTTTTTTCAAAAAGAATTAAGAAGTAATAAAATATTGACGTCGCTCATAATTAACTAGTAGGGGTTTCAAGAGAAACCCTTGTATTAAAAAAAATAAGCTTAGACATGATAAAGTATTGAAGATCCTGAGTAAACGCTTCAACCCATTATGTAAATATAGATGTGTGAGAGGTCAACAATCTTATATAGCAAGTCATATTCAAATTGCAGATATACAATGTATATATATTTGCTTGTGGAAGTCATATAGTAAACATATCACATTATGCGCTTTCGGGTGAACATAACTTGTTACCTATTATTTTTTCATTAAAAGGGTGGCTTTTAGTTCGTAGCGAAAAATTCGTGTTTTTGATGTTTGGAGCGGGTGAAATGAAACACACGGAATAATTGCTATGCTTTGAAAATTGAGTAAATGCTGCTAGTTTTATTTCGTCTCACTCGCCACACCACACTAATTACGCATTTCAATCAAGGAAGATTACCTTAAGAGAACAATAAATTCATATTTCAAAGCAACTTTGTCTATTAATATGATGATTCCATTTTGAAGTACAGTATATATCTGAATTTGATGTCATAATCAATCAGCACAACATGGCATAATCTTAATTTATTTCTAATGATATAAAAATGAAAAACGAAAATAATAGGGACAAATTGTTGATCAACATTCATTTCAAATATGACCAGATATTTCATCATATAAACCATATCCCTTTTCGCAAAAAGAGTTCATTTTGTTAATTGGCCTGATACAACAGAACGAGTTCACACATATTGTAACATATATATTCTCCATATTATTTATTTTCATTTCATAATTTTGATAAAAATAATTCAAATTCATAATTATGTTTTATAAATGGGTTGTTTGGCGCCAATAAAAAGAGCCACATTTGGATTTGTTCCCGGGTCAGCACTCCATGAAGATAGCCGGGCACCCACTATATATATTTGTACGTTTTTCAAAACGTTCTAAAATCACAAAAACGGCTTAAAAATACGAAAATTTAATTAATTTATACATAACAATTATTCAATGCAATTAACCATATTTTTATCCAAGCCTACTGAGTCTCCTTTTCTATTCGGCTGGGAAGAGCGACGGACAACCAATTTGCAAAATTATATAAGTTGAATATAACTATATAATTAATCACATAGAGTTTATAGATTTATTTTCAACAGCCCCTGAAAATGTTATTTTTATTGGCTTAACCTCTTTTTCCGCATTAAGAAGCTCTAAGGTTTGAGTATATTAATAATAAATTAATAACAGTTTTCAGTATAAAGGTCCAGGGAATAGGATTCGTGCTGGAATGAAACACTGTAACGGGCATTGAACTGCTTAATAGAAAAGAAAATTTAGAATATAGGCGTCTTTTGAATAAAAGGGATATAGCATTCTGACGAGTTAAAAAGCAGTCATTACCATACAATATTTCCGCAGTGTACACAATAAAAGATTAAAAATAAAAATAATGGAGATAAAAATGATTGCGCCATGGGTCAATATCAATTCTTCCCACTCGGCAAACAACATCCTTAGGACGTCTTTATCGCGTAGTTTTACGTCCCGACGTCCGCGACGCAATAAGGACATTGCAAAG
>LQRL01159505.1:0-12420 GCA_001703475.1 Hydroides elegans
TATAAAAATATATGTAGAATATCAAACAATTATATTTTATATAAACGTTTGTTTAGAAAACTTCGTCAAAATTTAACGGTAAACTGATTTCTCACTCTACGTCACTGGCGGGATGAAACGAAAACTGTTTATAACATAAATATGAAGGAAAATAGAACGGTATTACTTGGGTACTTGGCAATAGATGGCGTTTGTACATTTAAATTGAGAGAAGTCCGTTAAGCATCATGCCAATTTCTGATGCACCCTTCTAATGAAATTTGGAAGGTATTTGAATAGCGTCATTATGAAGTTTTTCGACATTTTAGTCTTTTTTTCGACGTTGTAACAACAGACGTTGCCGAACGGGATTATCCATCACTGACAGGTCAAAGTAGACTTCTGCTCCATTAAAACATAATAACTGAGTAGAAGAACCATCTTGAAGCAGGAGTACCCAGCGATTTATTCGGTGAAATATCTATTCTGCTGGAATATCTTCATTGCTGGCATTTCCATAGAATAGAATAAATATTTAAAATTTCTTTTTGTTTTATATCACGAAATAAGGTCTATAAAATACAATTATTGCATGAAATCAACTCAGTTTTGAGCAAATAAGGGCTAAAACATGAGAATATACTAATTTTGGTAAACTTTCAGATGGGCAGGAAGCATTGAAGGGTATCTATTTTCGCTGGCAGCGTTTTGCTGGCAACGATTTGCGGGCTTTTCTGGCTGGCAAACAAAGAATAAAGTTTTCATTTAAAGGAATAACATTTCACCAATTCAAACTGCAAATGAATTCATTTCATAGCCAAATATGTCATATTAGACACAATTCTTAAAATCATTCGTTGGGTACTCCTGTTGAAGGGAACCAGAAAGACCGCTACTTTTATTTTCTCTAAATTGTCATGCTTGTAAAGCTGTTTCCTTTATCATCCAATTGAAATCCAATTTTATACTGATTGAGTAATACAAAATATTTATAAACTTTTGTATATATTTAGGTTAAGAACGTGTTTATAAATGGTAAGTTGCTAGCGCTTTATTATCCTTTATGTTATTCCTAGTTATATCATTTTTTGTTAAATAATATTGTTTTGAATCCGAATGAGATGATCATTTAATGCACAAAGCCCGTTCAAATTTAATAGTGTAACTGTTAATCGCAACAGTACTGTTTTGGATTTACATGTCGGTTGTTAAATAGTCGTATTATCACAGCCTGCTTCATATATTCATTGAATAAACTATTTTAATGATTCGCAAGCTCAAATTGTCTTGGTAAATTCACTGACAATTTCCATAGGCGTGGAATCTTTTTATTGCATTGTATCATAAGGATCTGTCTCCGGATAAAATTTAAAAATTTATCCTCAAAGGTCAAGCTCCTATCAATTTTATTTATATATATATATTTTTTGTGTTATAACAGATTATTTTAGTTCTCATCTATACTCTAGCACTGTCCCTACCTGTGATTACAAATTAGTTCTTATAATCTCTAGCACCAGTCCCAATCAGCGCTTTTTCACAGTTACTTCGAAAGCCGCGAAATCTTATATGTATATATATATTAATATGAATAATATAAATTTAAACTTTTTTCTCATTTACGCTCGCCAAGTCAGCACCACAAACGTGATGGTTGCCGGTTCGGTTTGGAGATAAGACAAAGCAAACATGGCAAGTCTGACCAAACCCGATAAGTTTAAGAAAAAGTTGAAAATATAGTTTTTTTTTCAGAAATGCATTTGGCACTGTCGCAAAAGGCAGGTAAATTAAAATGAGTTCGTCAAGCGTTGAACCTGACTATTGCAAGCACAGCTCTTATTTCTCATTTCCTCTGGTCCCATCTCTACCAGAAAGGTGCCGTGTACTTATGGACAGATAGGTCAAAAGATGCGGCGAAAATCAAACTGAACCTGATCCCAGCCATTATGGGTTTGTTGACAGAGCGATGGAGGTACCTTTACTCAAATGCTGTTGTGGTAGTGGTAACAAAATATGATCATATAAGTGACGGGTCCCCTGCAAAAAGGTATTCTTGTTTTAGGGAACTGATTTTAACACTTGGCCGGTTTCTCGTCCTATCCCGGAAATCGAAATTTGCCCATGACCATTAAGTGTTGGAATTTGTTTATAAGATACATTAAATGATGAAACAAACCTTCATCAGGTAAGGTGTAATATGTTTGACAGCTCTTTGCAAATAACTGCTTTATGTAGATGGTAACTTTTATGTACGAAACCCTTTCAAGTGCGATACTATAAGTGATCCGAGTGCTTCAATCCTCGTAATGCATCAACAACCAAAAAAAACTTGTTAGTTCGGTATCAAATGTTAGAGTGATGAACAAACAAGGACCTGACATTACAGCAATATGATGCGAGAAAAGGCTTTTATGTGCAGTTGACAGCACTTTATACTGTGAGTAGGTTTGACTCGAGAGGTGATGTATCCTACAATGCCAGTGGAATGAGTGTTCTAGCAAAATCGTCCCAAGATATGATCTTGAAAAAATGTTGAATGACAACTTCAAGGCATCAAAAAATGCAAGTAAAAACTACATCACACATTAGTAAAATATGATAAGGTCTGATTATGCATCCAAGATATTTATATACAAAAAATTAAATAACATAAACAAAAAAAAACGAAAATTTTCATATACAGCCATATGTGATCAAAGTTGGGTGGGTGTCTATAAATGCATGGCATACTTAGAATTGGCATACATTCTACTCCACTCATCCGGATTCCATTAGGGGATTTGCATTCATATAAAAATATAAAAAATAAAACATTCAGAGTCTATACCACCAAGTTAGCATGACCTTCATGTGCATTTTTTATATATTTACAAAGGCAGTTCATTATATACCTAATGTATGAATTCATGTATGTTGAAAAGGAAACTTTAATTATGATAAAATGTGAGTTAATGAACCACTGTTTTTGGCTTTTATATAAATCCTTTTGATCGCAATTATTAGCACAACCCATTATCTAGGGAAACAGTTAATGCAACACTATATGGATATAGACCATCGGATGAATAAAAGGTGACGATAAAAACAATCAATTGTCAGTTAGCTCTACCGTCAAGCCTAGCTTAAAATTGCAATTAACGAACAATCAAGTGTTACTCATCTTAGTTTTTAAATTTTAATTATATATAAATACTTGTATTCGCGATTTTTTGGGGGAAACAATCATACATGTATGAAACTATATTTAGGTTGCGAAGATGGTATTTTATAGAATTGTGTGTCCTAACATAGAGAAACAGCACTATATTTTTAACTTGATTCCATCAGGATTTAAATCACATTTTGCATGTGCGATCTTATACACCTATTGTACATGTATAATCAACTCATAAATTTTAAATCGTTGTGCCCTATAGAAAAAAATGAAAGAATTGATTAGATAAAGGATTGCCATCATATAATGGTGTTTTATTTGCGACCGGATTTAACGATTGTGTTGTATCACAGGCTTCCCTGATGCGGATTAAGAATACACGCGCCCCGTTCGCTCTTATATATACTCGACAACAAAAGAAGTGTCCGGTTGTTCAAATCTCTGTAACTTCAAAAGTATTTGGTCGATTTTTATCAATTATGTACCAAATTAAACAGCACATAATGTGAGTTCATTTAATAAGTTTTTACGACTCTATGTTTGCTATCGAAGATTTGGCGAACTCGTGAAAATGAACGAACAAAATAGCGAGTAACAAACCCTCAAATATGCATTTTCATGGATGTTTGAACTAAATTGCCAGAAATTGTAAAGGTAATTGGTACATTTGGACTCTTTAGGTGTTTATTCAAAAAAGCCAGGCCAGTTGCGGTGATCGCTCGAGTTGACAAAGTATCTTGCGAATGGTCAGACGCTAGGCACCGGAAGTACCAGCTTTAGTACAATTCTTCAAAAAAAAAACTGTTTGAATATGTCAAACGATGCCTTCACGGGTTTTGTAATGCTACATTAATGGGTTTGCAACCGTTTTGGAAATTACGTTTCGCCTATTATCCGGTTACTTCGAAACACGATATTGATCGAAAAGTCACATTTAATGAACCTTTGTTAAATCCGTAGTTTACGTTTTCCATCAAGAAGAAAACAATTTTCGTGCATGTCTAAGACAACCTGATGGTTGATATCCACGCCCAAGCCTCGTAGCAATGGTGCGCGCAAGCGTATGCCTTGATGAACAGATCGACGTATTCTATTCAATTTTAGGGTGATTACGCGGCTAAAATGACCGTCAAACAGTTTTTTATAACTCGTAACTCTAGATTACAATGTTCTAACCTATTTAAAGCATATTCACTCAATAGTCGATTGTTTGCGCGAATCCGCGCCTATATCGAGCCTATTTTCAATGCATTTCGCGACATCGTTTATATGGAAAACGAGGACAGCAACGACCTTTCGGTTTATTTGTTATACTTTGCACACCCTTGAAGATAATATTGACAATGACGGTTTTCGTTCGAACGCCCCGTCAATATAACCAGGTTAAGTTAACCCTTTGAAATTTTGCCGAGTTTATTGGAAAATTACGGCTAGGCTATGGAGCAAATGGAATTCAAAGTGCAATTAACAGAGTTTAGAGCATGTGAGCTATCTTGAAATCATACCGCTTTTATTGTGAAATGTGATTAAGACTGTTTTCGCAGTTAAGCGCCAAAACACGTTTTTCTGACATTTTACGATGTGCGCTGCGACGCATGTGGTATAGAAATTAACTATTTCTCACTGTTTTTGAGTTACGAAAACCTTATACTATCTGAAGCACATAGCGCTTTTCCTCTCCTACCGATACTCATTGAATGATGATCGAAATCAATGTTTCTTAGCCCTTCGATAAAACGAACGAGATACTCGTCAAACTGATTCCAGATTGTTAGGTTTGCGAGACCACCTATAATTATCATAACTGAAACTAACAAACGTGTTTTGATTGGTTCCACTTTTGATAAAATGAAAAAATATTAACCTAAAATGACCGGACATATCTTTTGTTGTCGAGTATATATGTTATACCAAAAAATCCGCTCGTTCGCTCATATTTTATGTAACATCGACGCCCACCGGTTCAATATTTTCAGGATTCGTGCCTGCTCTTTGACCTTGGACATATCGAATATAGCAATACAAAAATAAACATAAACCGCTATAGATGTATCAGATTCCGTGTTTCTTTCCTGTATTTAATGGATTAAGTTTTTGTCTCGAGGAATGAGCGTGAAAGGGTAATATTTACCCTGGACCCAGCCGTTGGGGGAATATCGATTTTAGTTCCTCTGACTTATTTGTACTGAACCACTACTGCTTGTGGGAGACGTCCCTAGATTAAAAGGGATCCGCTATCATTTTTGTCCTAAATAATCAACATTCAGTTGTTGTTTTTTTGCTATTGATGAACTTTCAAACAACGTCTTACTAGTATACGACAATAATCAATTATTCCACGATTTCTTTTTGGTTTTTGGCACACATAGATTAAAATCAGCTAAACATCAAGTTTTGTTTTGTTTGCACATTGTATGAATGGGGGATCATGTGGCGATTGCCAGAGCTTATTAACTTGTTTTATCCCATTAATTTTATTTCAATCATAACATAAAAATATTTTTTTAACTAGAAAACGAATGATGAATAAATGCAATTAGGAATAACTCCGTCAAAATCAGACTGCTTTGCATAAATTGAACATCTATTTAAAAAAGCAGAAAATTATTCGCGATACCACTCAATGGGGAGAAGATTTTGTGTCGCCTAGTGTCAATTTTACCGTTTCCCGTTTGACACAGATGCTATTCGCACTAATGAAACGTCTTATCTAATTGTTTCTCGATTGGCCTCAAAATGCGCACATGCGACCATTGTCTTTTCGCCCGTTATATTATAATTGAAGGGATCCTTGCACGTTATTATAGGTCCGTGTACCTACCGTCCATTCGATTTTTTCGACATGGTACATGTACTTAGTATAAAAAACGTTTTTGATGTCGGTTTCTTGGTATGTGTAAAAGAAAAAGCAAAAAACAAAAACGTTTTGATGTCAATTTCTTCCTTTGTGAAGCGAAAAACAAAACATTTTTAAGATGTGGTGTTCAATGCATAAAGAACAACAAAGGAAAAACCTTTTTCCTTTTTGCTTCTTTAAACATAATGTATGTAATACAAAAAAGGAGGGGCGCCACCGTCGCAAACCCGCTGGAATCACGTGGTGTTTGTTTATATCGAAATAATTATTTATAGAAATCGCCCTCAAATATATATGTATAAGAAATTATCACACATGCATGATTTCAGTCAAAACAAAACAAAACCACGTGGTTTAAACATGTGCGCGACAGTGGCGCCACCCCTTTTTCATTCTTAATGCTCATGCACACAAAACGAAAAAAGGAAAAAGCAAACCCTTTTTGGTGTATTGATTTTTTGCGATTAACAACGAAGAGCAGAGAAGCGTTGTAATTGCTTTGAGCTACTTAAAGCTCGTTAAACAAAGTAGTTGATTGCACAAATATGTTGTATTTTATGTTTAGATTTGAGATGAATTAACACTATTTTTTGTTTTTCGTGCATTGTTTTCATCACGAAAAAACGAATGGACGGTAGGTACACGGACCATTATACGTGCATACATTGTACGCCGTTATTTTAAAATCGAGGTTCACAAAATGTCACAATTGTGCTGATCCATAGCATATTCATAAATAAAAGAGAAGTATAGGCCATGTATAATTATTTCGAATTTTAACATTCTAACATTTTAGGAAATATTGTGTCGTAGAATAGAGACAGATGGCCAGATATCTATGTTTTTTCCT
This sequence comes from Hydroides elegans, assembly GCA_001703475.1. Classification (NCBI taxonomy): domain Eukaryota; kingdom Metazoa; phylum Annelida; class Polychaeta; order Sabellida; family Serpulidae; genus Hydroides; species Hydroides elegans. Next base: position 6,841 of record LQRL01159505.1, read on the forward strand.
TCAAACTTTGATCAGTAAGCATTATGCTACACCCTTATCCGAAATAGAGTAACCGTGTTAATATAGTTTCATTTGAGCTCATCCCGTTATACAATCTCATTATTTCAAGCAAAGCACATGTGTGCTCTTTATGGTGAATTTAAGGACAAGGTAAGTTTAAATCAGATAATTTATTGTTGTCAGAAAAGTGAAAGATTTTAAGGAATCTAAAAATGGAACGAAATCATTGATATATATTTTTGGAATTATAAATTTAGTTGAAAGAAAGTCATTGCCCTCATTTTCATACACTGCTTAATTATGCTCAGATACATTTATACATATGCACCTGCGAATGTAATTATTGTCTTTCCGTTTCGTCGACAAAATGCAACGATAATAATAATCTAGATATGCAAAAAATCTTTCCCAGATAGTATCTATTCTAAATTTTGAATATGAATTTGAACCGCAAAATGTACTACTAACCTATTAGAATGTGTAGGTGAGACGCTGATGTCTTTTTGAAAATTTGATTCGTATTTTATCCTGAAAAAACGCTTTGAATGTTTTATCATTGGGGCTATACAAAGTAAGAGTTTATCCATTTTAAACTTTTAAAAATCTGAATTTCATTAACCATAAAAAATGTTTTGTATTTGAGGAATCAATTGATATATTTGATTGAATCAATATTTAATAATTAATTAGTTCCTTTGATCTTATTTTCATATAAAAATAAATTCAAAAAGACTGAAACCGTGCGAAGCGTAATGTGGCCATACAATCAAAATATTTCTAAAAACAATATAAGTGGCTTTTTTAGTGCCACTTTTTTTAGCATTCGATTGGTTTAAAATTCAAATTCTATTTTAATTGCAATTTTATTAGTTTTTTTTTTTTAAATATCCATTAAAATTTCACATATTTTAAAACACGAATATTGAGTTATCTAAATTGTTTTGTTCCTGCCACTAAAATTCATTTACATTATAGTATAAAACAACCAAAATAATGTATTATCCTAGCAACTCTTTAAATATTCTCTTTCCAGTATCCTCATTTTATTGTAATGTGACCTCATATAACAGTTAACTGCTTTTGCCCCACAGCCCCTTATCATATATTCCCATTAGTCATTGAATACGTCACTCAAACGCCACCAGCGACATTTTTAGTCATTTGGTACTACCACCAAAAAGTAGCGTATCTAGAAATACGCGTATAGTTTCAAGATATACGTGTATTTCATACTTTCTGCTGCTAAGCGGAAAAAAATGAACTATGCTCCGTTATTAACGTGTTTTGCAGTTATAAACACCAATCTATTCAACTACCAACCAGTAATACATTTGTTATATCATATATACTGCTAGTACGAATTAGACATAAAGAAGTTGAATTTGAAATAAAGTTTTGAAGATTTTCCAATCATCGCAAGTTTCACTGTTTTGTGACTACGTCAGGGAATAATTCCGACGCTTTTTGCAATTTCCAACACAGAAAACAACGCAAACCGCATCCAAGCAATGCCATGTAATCTGGCCCTTAATAGTTTAATATTTAAAATGTTTTGTTGTTGTGGTCCGTTTCTGAATTATGTCACAATGAAGTTTGCTAAAAGCATTATGTCACTCTTGAAATCACTTGGGTTTCAAGTTTCCTAAGTTTCATAAATAATGTAGAAAGATTTACCAGGGTACACCTATTGGTATTGTTCATTTTGTTTTCTTTTTACTCCTGAACACTAAACATAGAGTACAAAAGAAACTATCTAGCCGTATGTATTATTTTGAGAAAGAGATAGATCATAACGATATACGAAAGATTTCAATACAGGGACAATCATAATGAATCAGGCCCAATAATTCACCATTGCCGATCAATCGACTCATTCGCAACCGGACGATACGATACGTGGAATATCGATGTAATGGTGCGACCAGACTCACATGCATACAAGAAAATATAACAATATATGAATCGCTGGCTATATTTCTTTCTAAAGATCTAATTCCTTCAATTTCGCAACGAAAACAGATGAGTTTAACCGCACCATGACATGACAAATCTCAGTGAATGCCGGTTAGAAATAATGGACACTGCTCGTTAGAAAATAATTTGAAATTTGTTTGCCCACAATTGTTCTTTAAGAATTGAAATAGAATTTTAACATATATATCTTTTCAGTTTCACAGGGGTCTACTTTTTTAATGCTTTTCTAATGCTATACCTAGCCGATCTGGGGAAAGCAGAGCAATTAACAACCTCTCCGGTTCTTGACATCACGGTCAGCCTCGTTGCAACACAATATTTATCTTGCAATCTCTAAAGCCACAGTACCTCCTGTAATTGAATGGTAGTGTTAGAGCAAATAGCATAAAGTAAACAGCCATTTGCAGCAATGACATAAAGTGCCTCAACAAACATCATCAACATTGTATCGAACCACGGAACGGTCTTCAATGAACCTACGGTAAAGGTAAAATGTTCGATTTAATAGCAGGATTCGTACTTTAAATATGAATGATGTATCTCCATCAATTTACGGTAAAATATTGTCGCAAGATATAATGTTAAAGTCGTTATTATATTATTATCTACCAATCATAACGCTTAAGAATAATTTTGAAATTGTCTTGTAAATTTATTTTTTGCTTAAGATGTGTTTTAACCATGCGAATCAGGCAAGGACCATTTAAAATGTGTTTAGCAAGATGCCAAGACAACATTTGCACAAACCTGTATGGGTATATTTATAAATATCATATCACAGAACTCAACTAGCTTTTTTATCTACTTCCGGTAAATAAAAAATAGCATACGTTCAAAACTAAGCATGGCATAATGCACAACAATAAAAAAAAATCAAGCGAGCGGTTTTCAAACACTCAGTCCGTGGCGGGCCCGTCAGCACTCGTATAACATTATCCTAGATAGTCATTTTTATACATGTATCTATTTTTCACTGACTATAAAGAGTACATAGATAGTAAAATCATCTCTTATAAAATCAGCCTTTAGTTTAGCAAGGAAATAATGATTTAACAGGACCTGCAATAAAGGCTTATTGGACCGTTTTATCCTTTCATATGCTTCCGCTATCATAAAACAATGCTTTAAACGAGTATATGATGTGTTCGTATTGTAAAATCTCTTATTTATGTACACCTTACATTTAGATAGAACCATAAACAATTTTTTCTTCTTTTTAGATAAAATTATAAACAATTCATTTTAACATTTATGAACTATTTTACATACAGTGGCGCGCGGTCCTAACTTCTCGATTTCTCTAACGTTTAGCGTTTAGCGTTTAAGGGTTCTCAAGATCAGAATATAGCTTTTAACGTTTAGCGTTTAACGTTTAGCGTTTAGCGTTTAACGTTTAGCGTTTAACGTTTGATGAAAGGGCATATAAGAGATTAAGATAAGCACTCATAATGATGTCCTTTATATACCCTTCACACATGTGGGTGATTATGGTTCAGCGTTTAACGTTTAACTTTTAGCGTTTAGCGTGTAACGTTTAGCGTTTAAAGGTTTAGCGTTTAACGTTTGTGCGTTTAACGTTAAGCGTTTAGCGCTTGCCCCGAGAAGTTAGTAATGCGCGCGACTGTAGTATTCAATTTGTCCAGCATAGAATCTATGTCTATTTTTTTTTATATGAAGTTGGGAATAAATTCAAATCCGTTTGAATAGGATGCATATGGCACATTACATTTAGACATATATATTTTTTGAAATCATCTACGAAAATCCGACACTTTTTTCTTTACATTTAATAATCATCCACCTTTTTCATAACGACAAATATCATGCGCTTAATAAAATACATGTAACTTCAATTCAATAAATTGATTTAGAAAACCATTAAAAGACATTTTTCTCTGGATGAGCACAAAGGTGCTCCCTTTTCAACGTGTCGACTCTTGATTAAACCATATAGGCCGCTCTTGAATAATTGATATCTTGATATGACAATGATTTAGCGAGGGGACCTGGTTGAAAGGCGTCAGTTACAGATTAATGGCATGACGGAAAATTTGTCAAAATCAACAAAAATAGGAAAAAATGAAAATAGATAATAGTTTCACACTTAAACCTGCACTTAAGCTGTTATATTGATGCCGCGCTTTAAATACTGTAAATGCGTTTTTAAGCAGGAGATACCAAATGGTCTTTTCATTCACAGATGATAAATCATATAATATAGATGGAAGTAAATTATGTTTATCAGGTTCATTTCAATGTTAAATGTTAGTGCTAAATGGCGTTTGTTATACTTTATTTAACGTCAATTGCCTTCTCTTCTGTATACAGCGCTTTACTTTATACGTTTAAGTATTAAACTAGAATAACGTTGAATCGAGGTGATGTTACTAATTAATATAAGACCTCAGACCGATGCACATCTGACATCCGATATTTTATGGACGTTCAGTGAAGCTTGTTTACAGGACCATTCATCAACATCCACTAGACATCACGATCCTTATAAATGCAACATAACACATAGAATATATTTGATGGATATATCTATAGCATCCGTATATACACATACACATGCCTTCGCACAATATTTTATCTTGTCCCGACTTATAGGAAGAATATATCTATCTGGTCTTTGGTGACATCTGAAACCGATATTTGTCCCAGAGACAGAACGTGATGCAGTTTGGCCACCTGTGCCATGTCATGACATTTTGTTGGAGCAAGGACACTGCAGAATTCACTGCAGAATCGGTAAAGGATTTTGATACAAACGGGATTATGTGCCCACGTATCAGATAATACAAATAGCTAGTTTATCAATATACGGTATATTTATAGGTTAGTGGAACTGAGGTTCGCATGCGAAATTGGTATTGAGTTTATTAAGCCCAGCGTATAATGCGAAGGTATCTCTATGTCCATGATGTAATTAAAACATAATTTTGGTCTTTGATTCACGAAATATTGATCGTTACGGGTCCAAAATCATGAGGGAAAGAATCCTACAATATTTAATCAGCATACGCCTATTTACATTTGAACTTTGAACTATATCGAGGTCCAAAACTGCGAATCAGGTTATCATATTTATAATTTTAATAGGATTCAACATATAAAGTCACTACCAAAATTATGAAGCAAACCAAATTCTTTTCGAATAAGGACAAAACTATTTCCCATTGTTGTGACCTAGATATCAGCGCATCAAAACATGTCACTGGGTTCCCAATCTCCATCTGAGACAGATTGTATTTCTGATCCAACTACGTGACGTTTCTTTTCCCACCTGCGCTCGCTCGCTAGCTTATAGCACGCGTGCTGTCTCGTGAAACGCTGTTAATGTTAAGGAAACTTTGACTATATCCCACAAATCTATATTTCTTAGTTCTTGTATGTAATTTTCTATAAGTGTTTTTAAATATTCGTTCCTGATTACGGCTTGCTCATCATACTGGCAACATATGTTCTGATTCCAATTTGTATCAGGCGTAGATTTAGAGGGGGTGCATCCGACGCGCGCCCCCTGTTCGCCCTTATATGTAAGACAAAAAATAATAATTTGCACCCCCTCTCGGTTCAGTCTGATGATTTATACTGTTGGCGCCC
>LQRL01159535.1:0-10085 GCA_001703475.1 Hydroides elegans
AACCCCCCGCGACCGTCCCATGGTATCAACAAAACTCATCCCCTACGGAAGCCAAAGTGTCCCTATGGGCGGGGCGAAAAGAGGCGCGGGAGAATAGTGGTTCACAGCATCATCTGAAAGACAGTGGTTTCGGAAGTGGTTATAATTTGATAAGTGAGCAGGAACATGTGTCTCCTCAGGATAGCAAGCAGGAAGAGGAATATCAGTGGGATGATACCATTCATGAGGATAATAGTACAAAACGTGTACAAACTGATGGGCACAGACGTGTTAAATTAAGTTCTCATTCCTCAGATGGCTTTGATTATAGAGCGGACCAAGAGCCACAGGTAAACGTCAAACCAGAAACTGTTTATCACTCAAGGGATAATTCAAATCGCAGTGCAAGTTCAGATGGCAAATCGAGCTCGAGAAATTCCACTCAGGGAAGCAGAGAAAGGTTGCACAAGAAAGAGAAAGATAGTCATCGACACCATAAGAAGGCTTCGACCAAAACCAGTCAGTATCGCTTTGTGTATGACTTTGAAGAGAATTTTATTTCCTCTCCAGAGGACAAACCTCACCAAACGGACTATCACCAAAGTAAACCGAAATCGCTGAACACAAACACTGGTCCCGTTTTGGTTTCTAATCCAACTAGGGATAATGAACCTCAAATTCAGATAGAAGAGGAAGATCCACTGTATATGAATATAAACGAATTCGAAGAAAAAGAAAAGCAATCAATGATGTTTTCACATAAGCACATCCCTGGCTTGAAACCGCTCCAGACCAAAAACAGCAACATTTACACAACGGACCCCATTGCAATGTCTACACCTGTTGACCTAGATGAGGACATTATGGATATATCCCAAACTGAAATCGTGAACCATAATGCACCCAAACAATATAGCACTTCATCCAGACGACCCAATTTCGCGCCCCCTTCTATACCACCTAATCCAGTTTCACAAAGGGTGACCGCTATTCAAAACGAACAACCGAATAGTTTTGTGTCGCCATCAGATGAGAATGTAGTGCTGATACAGCAGGGGGCGATGTTGCCAAAGACGACGCCTGTTGCGGGGTTACGCGTGTTGCCCTTAACGACGGATGATCAAGGGGAGAAGAAACATGGCGGTACGAAGGATCATCATCGTAAGTTTAATTGTCTATACCCGTATTCTTTTTAGAAGCAACTCTAACCGGTTAAGGTTAGGTTAACATGATCTAAAAAGAACGCTTTGTATGAATAAAGAGTAATCCGGTTGTTAACCGAAAAAAGTTGCTCTAAAAAGAATGGGTTAACCGATAAAACCATTTTTTTGTTCAAATATTCAGCGCAATATGTTTAACGCTCACCCGAGGTTGTTTAGGTGTATCCTTTGGATATTGATGTCAAGACACAAGAACACTGTTCCTCCGCAAAACATGTACTTACAACATAATTCCTGCATATTTTTTGCGTCGCATATTTATGTATCTTCAAGAATCATATTTTTTATTATGAGTTCTGCGATTATTCATAATCGAAACTTAACTCTTTTTACATTATAAGGACAATTCTCCTATCAATATCATATAACAATAAGATATGTCTATCAATATCATATAACAATAAGATTTATACAAATATATTATGAATTTATGTTTTTTTTCACAATTTCACAGACCGCATCCCCACCAGTCCCCGTCGCGTCACCGAATCCGAAATGGACCAACTCTTCCATAATAAAAGCAGGCAGGAAAACAGCAAGATCCAGAGAGCCCTGGAGTCTGGAGCGACTGAAACAGGAAGGAGAGGAGATGATGAGGTGTTCATTGTGGAACTGGCCAAGAATAACCGAGGACTGGGACTGGGGCTTATTGATGGACTGGTATGTATAACATCATTTCGCTGATTTAATTCGCGCAAATGTAATCTATACTCACGTTGCTACTCTATATTAAAAATTGAATATAATCATATAAGAGCACTTTCCCGAAATATGTTTATCAATTGATGTATTCAATTAAACAGGATATTTATATTTCAGACCTGAAAGTTTTTAATCTAGCTTATACTACTATTAGGAATCAAAACAAATTAACTCGTTTTCCCACCTTTGTTCTTCGCGCCTAAACTTCCTCCAGTTTAAAGTTATATGATAACAGTTATATTTATCATTCATATGCATAAATGATTAACAATTTCGAATCCGCATTTATTATAGTATACCCCTCATCGGCAACCCGGCATCTACGTGCGCACACTCGTAGCTGGAAGTTCCGCGCACGACGACGGGCGAATCGAACTCGGCGATCGCATTCTGGCGGTCAACAATGAGAACATCGTGGGTGCTGATTATCAGAGGTAGATGGCATTGTTCATTGAGAAACATAAATAAGAAAATCATTATAATTAGGAAAAATAGGTTTTGGTCATACTTTGATGTCATTTTGCAAGAAGAGCGCGATTATCAGGCGCGGATTTAGGTTCGGTCTGATATTTTCGACTGTTGGCGCCCCCAGATTGAATATTATCTCGATCCGCGCCTGATTATATCGAATAATCATTGCGATAATAAGCAGAAAAAAAAGATAAATATTTATATAGTAAAAGTGTTAATGATGCAGTATTTACATATAAAAATAGATATACGTACATATGTTCAATTAGCCTAAGTTTTGGAATCATCTGTATCAAATGAGCATAAGAAGTTTTCTTATGCAGCAGGTTTAATAATTGAATTTGTTTTCAGTGCCATGAACCTGATTAAGAACGGAGGATCTCGAATCAAGTTCCTCGTTGCCAAAAGTGACAGAAAAACCGCCATGCAGATAACCGCATCAACTTGCTGAACAACCTTTAGAAGGATATACTAAAGATGATATATCAATGTTAGAAAGAGTTATCCGGTTTAACGTTATAGTGCATGTATATCGCAAGTCCTAATCCAGAATCGTTTGAAGAAATATGTGGAAGCGATTATAGTAATGTAACTCTAGATTTTTAAGCAAAAAGATAAACAAGAATGGTAATTTCGTCTGTTTTCGGCTTTCGCAGTCCACCTCACATAGCAAAACGTTGCGATGAAATTATAACCATTAGGTTGTAAATGTGTATCTTAGTTCACTAGATGTCATTTTCCGTATCGGAAGAAATATTTGCACCATATCAAGCTTGAAGTGAATATCCTTTACGTAACATAGTAGTGTAGTATTAAAATTATCATACTACGTTTTTAATATGCATAGAATTTATTATAGGTTTCATATTTGAAATATTAATTGTCACGTATGAATGAATGACATGGCGAATGAATGAATGAAAGAAAGATTGAACAATGATGAATGAATGAATATATGATAGATGCGTTCACTTTATTTGCTCAAGCCGTATACCCTAGTTTATAAATTGATGCAGCTGTAGATAAAGTATGGTAGTTATATATGTAATATATTATGATAGCGAGTATAATTTTTAAAGGAGAGTGATTATTTATTAAGATTATATATGTATTCTGATAATATATGATTGTATATCTATAAACATAAATGTAAATATACGAGTTTGGCAGCTAACGCTACATTTATATGTTTTTGAACTGCTCTTTCATTAGAAAAATAAAATTTCGTTTCAATTTTGTATTTATTTCAATAAATTATACACAATAACGAATTTTAGTTTTCGATTCAAAAACTATATTTGAAAGAAAGAAACCAAACCAGTAAACATGTATATGTTTACTGGTTTGGTTTCACTATGCGAGTCCCACGAAAGACCCACGTGAGAAATCATATGTCTCACAAAAGACTTTTTAAACAATCTTATAGTTGAAGGGCTTAGAGCATAAACATGTTTAGTGCGAAAAACATTTTTTTGAGATAACAACACAGTCAATATTTTTGATATGTAAAATAACACCCCTATGAGTATCAAGGTGATACGATGAACTTTTATTGACCAAATTCATGTTTGAAAATCCTCTAAATACTGATTTAAACCCTGATGTTCAGTGTTTTACGTGCACAAACTAGTCTATTGCAATAAACTTGTTATTCCCAAGCAATTTGCCATACCCACGCAATGTTAATCTGTTCAATGCACAAATATGTCTTTCGCGATAAACATGTAAAATACGTATATTCTCTCTATAACGAAAAAGTGAACTGCATAGTGCATAAATATGTCTTTCTCAATAAACATGCTGGATATTTTGTTACAAAAATCTGGAACTTTCAATGCCGTTTTTCTCAAAACTATGATTTCGCACTAAACATGTTTATGCTCTGAGCCCTTCAGTTATTTCACCGAGCGAGGCTCACAAAAAGACCTACATGAGATAGCATATGTATCACAAAAGACTTTAAAAAAATCTCATTGTTATGTTTTAAAGCGAGTCTCACAACAGACGTACGTGAGATAACGGATGTACCATAAAAGCCTAACAATAAAACTCTCACAAAACCTTACAAACTGTGAGCTCATGTGGGACATATGTGAGATTTTGAAAGACTCATGTGAGCCGCATTTGGTGAGTCACATGATAAGATGTCACTGTGATATAGTTGTGAACCTAACAATGCGAGACACACAATGTGAGGAAATCGGCGAGTCTCACGGGAACTCACCGCAACTCATGTAAGATTCATTGTTGACTGGGATGTTATATCACCTTAATTACTGCAAGGAATATATAATACTTCTGGATTTCCTGTTATCAGTTACATGATATCGAGTTATAAAAGAGACCGAGTATGTGATCTAACTAGCAAAATTATTTATTGAATATAGGTCCAATAACTAGGGCATTGATTGAGACAAGATCCCCATACAGGGTCAACAGCATCGAATAGCCTCATTACGAGTTTGATTACATGAATTATAAGCACTATGCTGGGGAATATATTACCTGTGTAATATCTCGTTTCATATTGCCCTGCAGTGACGAAACCAAATAGTTTAATTATAAGTTATAATACTTTAATTATTATTTACTAGTTATAATAATTTAATGTAACCACTCACTAATGGTTCATGGCATATTCAATTCAAACACTTGAAATTTGAAAGGTTTTGTTTTCCGTCTACTAAAATTGCATCTAACATTAACCTCCGATGGTTTTACCTACTTTCTTGAGTACTTCTTATCACCTGTGATATCGTAAGTGAACAATATGCCCTCCTCACCATCACCTTATCGATAAATATGAAATCTATTATGACGTACACAAGGCCACTACTTGTAGTCAATGGTGGCAAAGATGTTTGCTTTCAACAAGTCCCCAAATTAAGTCATATGTTGTCAGTGTCTGCGATCTGATGCCCGGGACATTTTTAACCAGGATTTACTCAAAATACAAAATAGCACTACCTCTCTTATGAATACGGACAACCGTCCCAGTAAATAGAGACGTCCCAAAATACCCGGACGTCCGAAAAAATAGGGACGTATTCCTTATGTTGATATCCAACTCACATGTGTAGGCGGGTACCATTTAGGGGTAATCGATAATCGTTTAACATCTATCGATAAGAATATATCATTTATCTTCTTTGCGTTTATCGTTAATTCGTTTATCGTTTGCCATAACCGGCTAGAAACGCACTCGATTGTGGTTAAGACTTGTTTCTCATATGTCTATCAAAGTTAATCAAGTAAATATCTCTATACACGGTACTATTTCATTGCAAATAATGTTATTATTCGCCCTCGGTGACTTCTAATCGGTGATTTTGTTCCATTCTTTTATTTCATCTATAGTTTTATTATGTGCCATATTTGATGCAGTCTCTTATTGCATTTTACTATCAATGGCTATCTATTTTCTGATAACAGTCAACATTCTCTTAGGTGTGCTATTAGTGTTTCAAGGATCTAATTTTACATTCTTACAATCATGTACCTGTGTTTGGGTTTCCCCTCATCTCAAGACATATAGGAAATACCTTGTATATAGATGATAAAATTATCATTTATTTTTACCATTTGTTTCATAGATATGCTTGCAATATTTAACTATGAATCAACAGCGGTAGCTTGAAGTGAATAATATAAATATCAGCTATTAATTTTAAAACTATTTGAATTATCACTACATCTATAATGAGATTTAAATGTTCCTACACATTGAATGCTTTTATTTTTGGCATTTTCATATTCATATGGATATTAATGCTATATCACAGACATAGACCGTGGAATAGTTTTGAAACCAAACTCCAAGAAACTGAAAGTATGGTTAACAGCTATGTAAAAGACGCGGAGGATTTAGTTAATCTGGATAGAATTGAAAAATACAAGAAGCAATATTCAAGTACCAGGTATCACTCGAAGGAAGGAAGACTTCAACCTGTTCAAATAGAAGAAAACAAAAAGGACAATTTAAGTAATAATAAAGATATTGAAATATCGAATCCAAAGAATCCAAGTCAAGATACACATGGTGATGAACGTTCATTGACAGATTACGAAAAATATTTCATCAAACGTCCAACAAAACAATGGGAGTGGAAATACCGCTACAAAATAGAAGCCTCAAGCGCGTGCAAAGACAAGGATTATCGCTTCATTGTTTTGGTGCTATCCGCCGCGAGCAACGTGGAACGTCGGGATACTATACGTAGCACGTGGGCTACACGTGTAGAGGAAAAAAGTGGATTACTCATGTTCGTTTTGGCCCACACCCCACATACTGAAGATGATATAGCGCAAGAAAGTGGGTTCTATAACGATATGATACAGATACAATTTCTGGATGTATATCAGAATTTAGTACTGAAAACCATTGGTGGTTTAAATTGGGTGAAAAAGCATTGTGCCAATGTTAAATATGTGGTGAAAATGGACGATGATATGTTGATAAATATTGAGAAACTATCTGAAATCGTTGATGTACAGTTGAAACAAAATGCAGATCTCATGTTAGGTGGGGTTGCGAGTAGTAATCAGGTATTGCGCCAAGGAAAATGGAAAGTTGGTAAAAACGCATACCCGTACGAATTCTACCCACAACATTTATCCGGTGGCATATACGCCCTATCAACACCCGTCATATCAAAAATCGTTGAAACTGTCGAATTCATCCCAAAACTCACTATTGAGGATGTATTTATCACGGGAATTGTGCGTCAAACTTTGGGGATTAATTTGACGCCGAATAAACTGTTTCCTTCTTGGTTGAGTCGGTCCCCGAGATCAGAATGTCGGTTTATCCGGGGTCAATTAGTTGGATTGCATGGATATGGGTCGATTAATCTACAGGCGATGTGGGAACGGTTTGAAGAACAAGATGAAACCAATTGTTCATAATTATATGTATGGTGTATGTGAAGCCATGTAGTTAATAGGTTAGAAAGAATATATTTCATTTAAAAGCAACTTCCTACAAGTATATATGTGGCAGCGAAACTTTAATTTTAGCGAAACTATAGTTTCGCTAGCGAAAGATTAATTTATCTGATGATGTTGAAAAAATAGTCTATTTAAGATACTTTAAGAGCTAAAATTTAGGATTCGGCCTAGAATTATTATGTTTCATGTATCTTTTGATCCAATTATGTGTATCAGTGACATAAAGCACACTCCCAGATAGGAATATCCGTGAGTTGAGTCATGAACTGAACTCGGGTATTGATCGGCTTATTTCGATTACATTATTGAGTAGAAGTCCATTAAAAGCTTTGGACAGATTGGTTAGATTACCCATACTATATTTCCATACATATGTTTAAGATAAACAGTGATTAAAAGCCTTAATTATAACATTTCGACATAAAAAACTTACATGATCCGAAAAATTATTCTTTCGCTAGCGAAATTAAAGTTTCGCTGAAAATTAAAGTTTCGCTGCGACATATATAAAAAGATAAACACTTCATAAAACGTTTTATTCCATTTCTATTGTGTAAAAACTAGGACACATATAATACATGAGCATATATTTATGAAGACTAACGAAATAACGACTGGCACTGTATAAATATATATATGAGTTCTAAGAGTCTTTAAATGGCATATGCTCTTATATTTATTCGAATATAGCATATATAGAATGTGTCCTCTAATATTATCTGTATTTAGTAAAATATATGTTCTTATATGTAGCTCATTGAAATGCATGAAAATGGAAATTAAATGAAAAGAATCCTAAATAAAAATGAAATATGTTTTGGTCATGTAATACAATTTTAATCGATACTTTGACAACTCAAAGAAAACAACTTGAAATATAGCTTTATTTTTATTTACGTGTATAGCTAATAAAACTCCCCAGTTAAATAAACTCAGACAAAACAAACTTTGAAATTTTCATTTTAAGTAAAATTTCCTAGAATCAATAACATATATGACACCATAACGGTTCTCAAAATAATATTAATTTGCGAAAGACAATTGTATTTGGTATTTTACCAACTGTTTTTAAAGCTGTGCACATCTTGTTCGAATGGGATGAAACATTACAATAGCTTGTTTTTTTAGTATATTACTTTAATACTTTGTTCTTCAATAACAGTATACTATTATTCTACAATGTACTGTATTTAAGGCAAAACAAGAACGTTGAGTGTGTACCTTGCAAACTTCTCAACAAAACAGTCTTAGTTCTTCAATCTTGAACCCCAGTTTATCCAAACTGATTAAGACTTAATAGAAGACAAAGATAAATACTCAATCACAGTTCAGGAGAAAAGTTCTTTTAAGAATAAGGGGTGACGGTAAACATCTAAGATCCCACGGTTTCTACTATATACACAATTCCACACAGTGTTAAAAATGTCAGATTATCATGGTGTTTTGAAAGTGAAGACAATTAAGACACTACAAAAGTGAGATTTTTCCGGAAACTTTCAATTCTATATGCACACTTTTCATATAATCATCACATCACAAACTATTATTTGTCTAACTTATTGTACCTGATAACTAGGTCATCTATATATTTGCCCTACGTTTTAGGTTTAAACATCTACTCATACTGAAATCGCATAGCATTTGTGATAGCATCCTAATATAATCATAATATCATACATCATCTTTTCAACATTTACAAAATAGCGCAGCTAGTTCTATTGGCTTTATGTACCATTCATTACAACACAAATAGAACCGTTTTTAATGATAACGTATTTTAATTCGACTTTGTTTCTATTACAATACCCTGTACATACAAAACTAAGGGAAGTGCATTAAGACTTAAGTTGAAACTAGCACCTTCCAAAAGAAAATAGAGCGATACGGCTCAATATTATATATCGTTGAGTATTGAAGAATTGAAATGAAACATCCTTATACCTTTTCAGATATGATTTTCAGATAAGATTTGTTTATTGTACAAGTAACAACAACCACCCATTGGATCTCTCAACATATGCAACCAACTATATTTGGTTATCGGGAAAATACTGTCACTTTTAATAAAATTTATCTTTATTTGTTGATCTTTCATTTATCAATCCAATTTATTTATTGTTTTTTTTTTTCTTTTGCGCATGCGCGCCTGGGTGGTTGCATTCTGAATGGTCTTCCTAATTTAGGTGAAAGTGAGGCCAGCCTCGTTGTAGACCTTGAAGATCTTCTCCACCGACATAATGTAAGCAGCCGTGCGCAGATCAAGGCCAAGGTCGTACTTCATTCCCGTGCGCATGATTGCCTATATAAGCAAAAATATAAGCAAAATATTGGCAAAAATATAAGCAAACATAAACAAAATGTTATAAGCAAAATCATTTTCCACCGACATAATGTAGGCCACAGTACGCAGGTCGTACTTCATTCCAGTGCGCATGATTGCCTATATAAGCAAAAATATAAGCAAAATATTAGCAAAAATATAAGCAAACATAAAAAAAATGTTATAAGCAAAATCATTTTCCACCGACATAATGTAGGCCGCAGTACGCAGGTCGTACTTCATTCCAGTGCGCATGATTGCCTATATAAGCAAATGAGCACAATGTATAAATAAATGTAAAGGCATATATGAGCAAAATTGTATAATCAATATTAGCATAAATTATTGAAATGACCTCATGTTTGATAATAACACTATTTCTGAATATTTTCAGTAACGATTTTTTCATTATAAAAGTGGCATTTTTTACACACCATTTTACTTAA
>LQRL01159541.1:19615-49200 GCA_001703475.1 Hydroides elegans
ATCTAAGTTGTCAGAGTTTAACATCCGGGTTGGCGACACTAAAGTGTGCAGTGAATCAACAGTGCGAAACCTCGGAGTTATGTTTGAACAATCATTATCAATGGATAGTTTTGTGTTGAAAAAGTGTAAAATTGCGGTTTTGAATTTGCGGTCGATAGCGGGAATGCGGAAATACATGGACGAGGACATAGCCAGGACCCTCATACAAACTATGGTGATGTCTAAACTGGATTATGCGAACGGTCTGCTGTACGGTGAAAACAAGAAACACATAAAGAAGCTTCAGCTGATTCAAAACTCTGCGGCCAGACTGATATCGAAAATACCGCGGCGCGCTCACATAACTCCAATTTTAAGAAAATTACATTGGTTACCAATAGAGGCTAGAGTTCATTTTAAAGTTTTAGTAATTTGTTTTAAATGTTTACATGGCATTGGGCCAAAATATTTGACTGACCTTCTATCACCGTATACACCTGAGCGAACATTAAGGTCATCTAGTCATTTAAAACTAGTCGTGCCTAAGTGTAGATCTAAGTTCGGTGAGCGCGCATTTGGATTTTTTGCTCCAAAGCTATGGAACATGCTACCGTTGAAAGTTAAAAAGACTGATTCAGTATTATCATTTAGAACAAGATTGAAAACTTATTTATTCACTGTATTTTATACTTAGCAAATGTCTATTTACAATGTTTTATACCAATTCTAGTATTACTTATATATATATGTATTTTACATAGTTTGCATGTGTGCGCTTTGAAATTTAAATATTAAAAGCGCCCTATAAGCAGTTGTAATATAATTGTAATATATAATATATTTTATTCTAATATTTATCTCAGTGATAGTTCTGTGATAGCGTGTTTTGTTTATATGGTTATTTGTTTAATTTGTTTAATGCGTTGATATGATAATAATTATGCCGGTATTGTGATACCATATCTATGTTATTGAAGGAATTTGCTTGTTGATTATATTGCAGTTGAATTAGAAACCAATGACACAGAAACACTACCGGACTATACAAGTTGTAAAGTTGTTCATACACGCTTTGTGTATAAGATACATTTGTGTTTAATCTAATATGTGGACATATATCTTAAACGGCCTTTTTAAACAGTTGTAAGCGTATATCAACAAACTTACAACTGAGCGCCTACTTTGATCACGGCTGTTTATTCTCACTCAAAATTTATCCTTTTAGTTATTTTGCTGTCGCTTATGCCTCACATCTTCGTAACCCCTCTTTTTATTTACAAAAGAATAAACCATGCATGTTTTATGCTGTTTATGCATAATAATCGGTAAAAATATAACTTTACACTGTGTTTTAAAATAGTTGTCCCATGTCAATTAATTTGCAATAAACATATGTGATAGTTCAAAATTAGCTTGTTTTATGATATAAGTCATATATCCCCTCGATTGCAATAAATGCCCAATTCGAACATGTAAAAGCGTGCAAATGCTATAAATTACACCCTCATTTACTAAGAATTTACTAAAGCTACTCACTGTAAACCGAAAGTATGTTATGCGTAGTGTAAAATATTCCTAAATTTAAGAATTATATGTTCTTATAAAATTTACGCTTTGTATTTTATTTCAAAAAGCTATTAAAAGGAGAGACAGAGGGAATAAGGGAAAATTACGATTTTGCAGCACAACTCTGCATATTACAACCTTATGTAAATAACAATTGAGGCTGCGCGTGTCCTCGGCAAGAGATCAACTATCTCCAAAATACTAAAGTGGTCTGGGATAAACAGCCGTGTAATGCGCTATGTATCAATGCATTCTAGCCAAAATTATTGAAAAAAGCAACCATCACCGAGTTGAATCAACACATGGAAAACACAATATCAACGAGCCTCTACAATCGGCATGCCGTGCGAGACAAGCACCGAAACAACACTCATTCGGATACAAAACGACGATGTGTTCTCAGTGACTTGGATATTAAACGAGGTGTGGTGTTGGTGCTGCTGGACCTTTCAGCAACATTCGATACCCTAGACCAAAACGTTCTAAAAGAGAGGCTACACCGAATAGGACTACGCAATGTAACTATCAAGTGGTTTGAAAGTGATCATCGTGGTCGCACCCAAGGAGTGAAAGTAGGCAACGCAGCCTCGGAATCGATAGTGCTCGAATTCGGCTCGCCACAGGGCTCCCTCATCAGGGCAGAAGAGTATAAGCCCTATACCATCCCTCTTGGCGACATCATTCGACGATATGGCCTTCGATTCCACTTTTATGCTGACGATAGACAGCTACATGTCTCATTTGTTCTGAACAATGATGATGATCTAAGGCTTGCATTGGCAACAATTGAGACATGTACGCGTGACATCAAACACTGGATGACAGAGAACTTCCTCAAACTCAATGACGACACAACTGAGGTTTTGATTATAACGCCCGCGCGTAGAGGTCAAGAAATGAGTGTTGCCAAGGTCAACATAGGTGATACAGGGATGTCCACTTTTAGCTCGGCAAAACATTGGTGGGGTCTTTGACAAACACATGCTGTTGAATAATCATATCACAAATACTTGTCGCGCGTGTTTTCTACGACTACGCAAGATTTCTACCATACGTCGATACATTACTATCGAGGCCTGTGAAACTCTAATCCACGCACTTAGAACGTCGCGGTTAGACTATGCCAATTATCTGCTTTACGGCCTTGCTAAGCAGCAGATCAAGCGCTTACAGGTTGTGCAGAACATGGCAGCGCGAGTGGTCCGACGTGTGCGAAAGTATGATCACATAACACCTGTTATGTATGATCTCCATTGGCTACCGATTTCCAAAAGGATATATGTAAAAATTCTGATAGTGACTTTCAAGATTATTCATGGCATAGCGCCCAAGTATCTTGAAGAATTAGTGCAGTTGAGAACCCACATCAGGTGCTTAAGACCCATGGGAGACCATTATATTTTAAGCACCCCGCGCTTCAATACCAAATCATATGGATACAGACGTTTAAGCGTAGCAGCACATATTCTATGGAATAAACTTCCTAACCATATACGTGGAATTACGAATAACTCTAGCTTTAAACAGAAACTAAAGACTTGAGAGACTAAAAATTTTCAACTGCATATCAGTATTAAAATCATGTGTTTATGACTCTAAATGTGTAAGAACTTTGTTAAAGTTTTGTAAGGTGTCACTGAATATATTCATATAGATAATGACACCATAAAGACCCAATATGATGATGATGATGATGATGATGATGATGATGATTAATATGCAATTTCGTTACACTATAGCATTTCCCATAGTGTAACTAATGGGTTTTCAAAGATATTAAAACTGTACAATTACTCTGACGCTCTGACCAAATAGAGAGAGGTGAAGGTAAAAATAGAAACACCCTCAAAGTCTCCTATAATAATGCGTTCACGAGCTTATGTATTTGAATCCTAAACATCAAAACCAAGTTCACTGAAAGGGTGGATCATGAAAAAGACCAAAACCGGAAATGCTCGTGTACTGAAAGTGTACTCCTACAAACTCACCCATTACTTAGATGTTATTGGCCGCTATAAGTGTTTTACGCATAGTTGCTAGTAATAATATGTAAATATTGTTAGTATGGTGTCGTGATGACCTGATATGTATGCAGTGGAACACAATTCGTCTATAGCATAATACGCTTATAAGATACAGACCAACGATTCTGTATTTGCCAACATATCACTTTATAAATGGCTAGATGATAAAACGACATACATTATGTAGAAAGAAATATATACGACATACCGCTTTTAAAAGATAAAATGTATTATGCAAAATAGTGTGTCAGTGAGCATATAATTGATGAGGACAGAGCGGTGAGGTGTTTATTCTCTCCTATTTCTGTAATTATCCACACACTTATCCATGATAGGTCTTATCACAGTCAAGCCAAGTAACAAACTTATTTCTAACTTCTTATTAAGCATATTTTACATGAGACTTGTTGACAATTTATTTCGTCAAGTGTTTACTATATTTGAAGTGACATAACAAATTGCAATTTGTTGGAGTGTGTTACGTCAAACAAAAACTGCAAATCATTTTCAAGTTATTAAAAATGAATAATTCAATAAAAATGTTTGATTGTTCATATTAATATGGAATCATGCTTCATGCAATGAATACCGATTTATAACTTTTAATTAGAAGACCGGTTGTTGGAGTGTGTTTCATCAAAACAAAAACTGCAAATTATTTTCAGGATATAAACAATGAATAATTCAATAACATTGTTTGATTGTGCATATTTATATAGAATCATGCTTTATGCAATTAATACCGATTTATAATCTTTAATTACTTTTTATTTATCTTAGATATATCAGCTTATACAACACGGCAACAAAGTAGACGACATGGTTCAAACGCCATTTCAAGCGAAAATGAAGAGCAAGACAAAGGGAACTACAGGCTCAACAGCAGTATCATAAACACATGTCTTGACAACCCATTGAAACAACAATTGTTTACCGAAATTGATAAAACCGTTTAGGATAAAGGTCTATTAAATTTTATGTTTCAAAATCAAAAATCAAAGTTCAAATACATAAACCTGTTGAGGATTCATGAATTTAATGTATTTTTATTGGCTCTTTGTGAATAAAAACTAGAAAACGAAATTGAAAAAAAAACTGTTTAGGATGAAGGAATCTGATGCATTGCTATAGCTTGTTTTTATCATAATTGTATTTTGGATTCAAATGTGTACAGTTTCGTGATCCATCCATATTCTTATTCAGATTGCAATCATACTTCAGAACTTTATTTAGTATTTTTCAAAATAATTATTATTGGTTTTGTGAAAAGCATTTTATAACAGTAATTGATAGACTTTGCTCAAAATATATAACATATTTAATTGGTTTGATGAAGGAGAATTAGTCTATTTATCACTAGATTGGAAGTATAAATGATTTTAAATTACCGTTAATTGATATTATTTTACATGTTCACCGTCGAGAGCGTTCAAATGTGTTATCAGGTGTAATTATCAATTGTAATTATAAATCAAAATAAGAAGTTATTTTCACATGGTATACTGAACTCATTGAAGGAATATTTCACTTATGAGATTTTGTTAAGACTTGAAATAACGGTTAACGATTTATAATTCACGCTGTGGTTTATTATCGTTTCAAATTTAGTGATGCAACAATAGTCTTTATTGTTGTGAAACTGTCGTCATTTGATTTATAATCGTCTAAGACTAATATAGCTCTAATAAAGTTTACCAAGAAACAAATGAGTATGAGCGCTTTGATGTTAATCATAATCATCTGTCATGGACCGAATCTTTCTCATTTATCTTATAGGTAAGATTTACCAGCACATTTTTATTATGCTGGCATGTGCAGTTTTGCTTTTGATTAATAGAACCTGGCCTACACAAGAATATCAACATGATCGTAGATATCAAATTAATGATGAGCTATCATCGAATTTTAATTGTTGTTTTCTAAATATTAGACATTGTACTAATGTTCCTCTAAATTTGGTTTAATAATATGCAATATATTAATATTGTTACTATAATATTATCAATATTATTGATGGTGTTATATGAACTCACACTGTTAATATCATAAGATCAACTCACGCGCTAGATCTTTGAAATGTCATTATTGTCTAGCGATCAGAGAAGAATAATAAGAACAGATAAATTAGGAAAATATTTAGATATAAAGTACGACTGTGAATCCTAGTCCTAGTCTCCGTCTATCAATATATGTAACATTATAAGAGTATCTCCTGAATTAAAAATCACATTCATATCTATATACAATTTATTCATAGTGATTTATAGTTTTTATATTAACATTTCAGAATATGTCCTAAAGTTTGTAGTTTGTTATAAGGTGGATAATCACAATAGACATGGAAATCAAATATATATAATACAGTTTCACACATGTGTTAAGTTGCACACATAACGGTTTTATCAATATGGTATTAAATAAAAAATGCATTTCAAGCAAACATGAAAATATTAAAGACACGTCGATAAGCAAATATCTAGATAGAAAGTACTACTGTAAATTGCAAGGTCCGAATCTATAAATATTCATATAAATATAATTGCACAAAAATATCTGCAGAATTGAAAAATCAAACCTGTTCATTTATAGCTATTACAGGATTCAATGTAAAGAGGTATAACCAGAAGCATAATTTTATATAAAGTTTCATTTAAAGGGGTTGAAATCCCTGCTATGGATTCAAGCAATATATATGCTACCAGCGATACCCCTAGGCATGTTAATATAAATAATGTATATAATGGCAATTACACAACACAAACATTTTATAAGTTGTTCCTATTTTAAAACCTGAGGCGTTTCGGGCTTGGGTTCTCTTTTTTTTAAGGACACCAAAAAAGGGTACCCAAGCCCGAAACGAGTCATCCTTAAAAATGTTTGTTTTGTGTAATCACCAGTATTTACATTTTTACTTTACCATTCATAGTAATTAGATAAACATTTCAGAAAAAGATCTAAACAATGTTGTTGTTTTACAATGGTGTTGTTCATTATAAATAAACATATAAGTCATATTAATATTAGACTTTAATATAACTTATAAACATAAATTATAAACCAAGCCGGGAAAGCTCGACATGCATAGCGTGATAGTTTTCGTTGTTTAATTTAACACTAAAGGCGCCGAAATAATGCATTACTGTTAATTGCCGTAATTGGACAACATATCAATGTATGATGATTTTTTAAGAAAAAAAACATAAACAACATGCAGCAACATATACTTTTAAAGCCGACTTACTTATTTTAGTTACATTTTCTTTTAGCAAGTATTAATATTATTGTTACTATTAAAATCATATATTTGTTTTTTACACAATACAATAACATTGAATAATCTATTACGACTAATGTAATTAGTACTCAATGTAATTAGTACATAATTATGTGACATTTTACCAATATTACAGAAACAATCAATATGAATTAGTGAAACATCATAATAAAGCAGCATAGTTGATAAATTATGCTAACGTATTTGCAATATGCGATGCAAAGGCGAACTATGTTGGACTCATTTATAAATACATTTACTGTACTTTGCTATCATTTTCTAAATAATGAATTGAGACATATTAAATGCAACATGTTTTTGTTAATTTAGCCATGTATTATTTTCAAAAAACCTAAATAGTTCCAAATAAAAGGAACATATTCAACAAAAATTCATAACGTTACAAAATTATATTTATGAGTACGACACATATATATATATATCCATTTTAGTAATGGAATACAATAGTTATGGTTAATCTAAGGATGATTTTGTCTAATTAAATTCACATATATATCTTTTGTTGTACGAACAAAGGCCAGCTATCCATTCACCATTGATTATGGTGATACATCTTTGCGTAGACGGATTGAGATTCTGATTAGGACGCCAAGCCGCATAGTCGCCAAATGTACAGCCATTGGTTAACCATGCCCATTCTCCATCCAAATAGGTGCCACCGATCCAGTCAGTTGTCTCTACAAAAGACGAAAAACACCCTAAATGAGTGTTTGAAGTAACGTGGCTAACCTGAATGCACAGAAAAAAGTGTTGGCTTTATGTCATAAATGCATATGTAGCAAAGGGAAACAATATTTTTAGTCGCAATTGAGTTGAGAAATTAAACGAAAAAGGCATATTTCCCTATAGAAATAATTAGATTGATATATTTAGATGGTTATCGTATTTTAACACACATGTTTCTGGCAAGTACACAAAACCACCAAAACCGGAACTAATGTTTAAAAGTTTATGGTTTGATCACACAGCAGGTAGTAGTTACCAGGTCTAAAGCTATTTAGAATGCTGTTTATTTCAGCGTTGCATGATTCCGCAAGTGTTCCTCCTTGAGCGATGCAAGCATCACGACCGTCAAACCACGATGCACCAGATGTGCTTACGACGTAGCATTTAGACTCATACTCAACACCGATGCACTCTTTTGAAAAGATAAAATCATATTTATTGAATTTGCATGCTTATTTGATTAAATTAACATTTCAATTAAACCAGATGTGCTAGTAGTATTTAGACTCATGCTCAATACCTATGCATTCTTTAATTAAAGATAAACTACTTTGATTTTATATACATGTATGAATGTATGTATGTATGTTTGCACAAGCATCAAACCGCGTATCACCCGAGGCAATTAATACGTAGCATTAAATACGTAGCATTTAGAACAACACTCATGCATTCTTTAAAATATATTAAATAATAGTTATTTACTGTGCCATGTATGTACGAGTTTCACTCCACGATTGAACATATGTGATTCATTGTTTAACCCTATCTCTGTGTAGATCAATAGTGTTTGTTGCGAATTAGATTGATATTAGCCCTACCGTCACAATTTGTTCCCTGGTAGCCTGGATTACAGTCGCAAATATAGCTGTCAACGTGGTCTGTGCACTGACCGTGAGCACATGGTGAAGATTCGCATTGGTTGATTTGCTCTGAAAGAAATGATTTCATTAATGTCATGATCATTGTAACAGTATAATACAATGACAATACCTCATGAGTGGCGAGTGAAATCTGTGATTTCTCCGAGGGGAAGCAAAAACATAGTTTCACGAGAGCGAAGCTCGAGTGAAACTTTGTTTTTGCTTTCCCGAGGAGAAATGACAGATTTCACTTGTCACGAATTGTAGTATTGTTTTTATTCCTAGATAATTGAATTTAAATGTCAAATTTATTAAAATAATTAATTAATTTAAAATCCCCGAAAGGGCCAAAGAAAAAATTGTTCCAGTAATTTGGTTTGGGCCCGTAAGTATTAATAAAACGATAATTACTAATACTAATAATTAAATATGTTTAAATATTTTTATCTTTTCCATGTCCGTTTTTTTATCTGAACTTAAACTATTTTCGTTATAAATTTATAATCATTCACCAACTACCTTCGAAGCTACCTTCCATCATTTCAAAATTCATATAAACACAATTATCGCACATTTAAAAATGATACGTTAAAAAACGCAAGCGTCATAAATACGAGCCCAATTGTGACGCAATGTTTTGCGTAGAAATACTGTGACGTAAGCACGCAACTGCATAAGAACAATTGAACTTGTAAATAAACACACGTTAGAGTAAAAATGTTAAATAACTGATAAGAAGTGATTAAAATTGCATGTATAATGGTTAAAAATATTAGGAATAAAGTTGCTATTCCTTTGTTTTGGATTATATACTTTATTACCAATTTCAACTCAAATTACTTGATGGTTTGAGGTAAGTAGGTTTTATGCACGTTTTAAAATAAGGGGTTGAAATTTGCTTTAAATAAGCATTAGAAGGGCCTGGATGACGTCCGTTTTAATAATTATGTCACCCCGTATGTCACTCTGTTCTAGGAATAAAGTATATTATGTCCATAATGCACCACACAGTTAGATTTAAGTATATCATTTGATAGTGTACGAAGACATCGACATTCTATTATTTATGGTATTATACATTGATATGCACATAGTACTGGAATAAAATACGGCGACTTTTGTGTCATTAAACTATAAAATCAAGTACAAGTTGTAATACAATTAGAAATATAATCACCAGTTGTGGTCGGTTGGATCGTTGTTGTTGCGACGTATTCCATTGTTGTGGTCATGGGTTCCTCTGTTGTGGTTTCAGATTGTTGTGTTGTAGCTACGGGTTCGGTCGCTGTTACGTATATATTTAATATAAAACATAAAACCAAAACATATGATTATATTATTTTGAAATATTCATATTTTAATGCGTAAATCTTCATTCTGATTTTTTCCATGATTAATAAATCAATACATGAGTGATGTCCTATATAAAAATATATTTTGAATGCTTTGGTTACTTTCACATGGATCAAAGTACAAATATACTATTTCCGTGATATGTGTATGTTTTTTATGTGTATATGATTCATTATTTTTATTGATATCAAACACATAATAACAAGTTGAGTGGTATTCCATTGGATACTTATCTATCCATTGCTTAGAAAAATATATACTTTACGAAGTATGAACCAATCTAAGAATCCATGTGAAGTGAGCATATATAATTTATGTCATACATACCTCTCGTTTTGCAAATATACTTGTAAGTACCACCCGAGCATCCTTCATTTCTCCATTCTCCATTAGCGAATATGCGTGCACATGCTCCACCACCGGCAGCGTCCGGTTTATTTGATTGCCAGTTTTGAAAGCTATACTGTTCTCCGTCCATCCATTCCCAGTTATTTCTACATGTTTGACAAGCAGCACTGACAGTGCCCTCGCATGTGCTACAGGGGTTGCCTGAGCAGCTGTTGCAGGGAGAATCGATAGTTAGACCAAACCAGTAGCCGGTCCGTCTGTAAACAAATCGAAAGTGTTTTGCTAAAAGCATAGTGACCCATATTTGATGGCTTCATTTAAATCAGTAACAACCTCTAAAGCTTAACAGGGAGTAAATAGATGTTTTCAGATATATACATGGTGCTATCTCGTTACATAATAACTTTAGTTAACAGTGGCAATTTTCATGAGCAATAACCCAGTAACATGAAATTAAACCATAACTCAGTGTATTCAATTTGACCTCATTGTAAAAAAACGTAGAAGAATCCTGGATCTGAATATTGTAATTCTTTAATTACATAACCAATTGTTCTTTAGAAGATATTTTATGTTGAGTCACTGTTGAGCGATAATACAATATTTCAACTTATTAAGAAATCAAGATGATGTACAAATGTTATATTCATAAATCATCGTGGATAAATTAACAAACCATTCGATATCGATTATTAAACCAAAATCCAATACTAGAAATTGGTTTATTACGAATATTTGATTTACGATTGAATATTTGTCTCCATGCAGCTCGGTAAAATTAAAATCGAAAGATGAGCAAGGTTGCTGTATTCTTTAAATGCACGCCAGCACGTGGTTATAATTTATTTAATCATTGAACCTCGATCTTGTTATAACGCTTATTATTTAATAAGACGATACATTTGTTGCACAAAAACGACTGCCCAAAATACGGGAGTGTACGATAAATATACAGGGACATTTTTTCAGCCGAAAATTAAACCCCAAGTATATATAATGTGATAAATATATGTACTTACTCCATATTTGCTAATATGAACTCATGTTCATCCTGATTTCGAATGCTAAGTAAATTAGCCCCCAACCCCAGGCATTGGGACTGGGCCGTGTCTTGACCTCTAGCTCTTTCATCGGAAAACATATATAGGTGATCTTGGAATAGGATCCAGTCTGAAATGATTTAATCAATTTGGTTTTTATTCAACGAGTTTATCAAATTTATTAAATTTGAATTTTAAATAACATGCGAGTCAGTCAATACACACCCACTTAACTCTCCAAACTAAGTTATTTTACAACAATATATTCATATAAGTTATAGATAAATCAGATAAATTTTAATTAAGTTACTGAATAAAAAACAATTTATTGTTTCATTCTCAATTAGTATTATGAATATGAACCCTGGATTCAGTGCACTATTTATATAACAGTATAACCTGATTCTGTGGTTGTGGCTGCGGGTTCTGTTGTTGTAGTTGTGGTAGCGGCTTCTGTTGTTGTTGTGGTAACGGGTTCTGTTGTTGTTGTAGCGGGTTCTGTTGTTTTTGTTGTGGTAACGGGTTCTGTTGTTGTTGTGGTAACGGGTTCTGTTGTTGTAGTAGTAACAGGTTCTGTTGTTGTTGTGGTAGCAGGTTGTGTTGTTGTAGTGGTGGTAACGGGTTTTGTTGTTGTTGTTGTGGTAGCGGGTTCTGTTGTTTTTGTGGTAACGGGTTCTGTTGTTGTTATGGTAACGGGCTCTGTTGCTGTAGTGGTGGTATTGGAATATATTGCATTAGTTTTAGAATAACACCAGATTAACAAATATGTTTGCATATAATAATATATAATAAGGTCTAATCGCCATCAGGATGAGTTTTAGCACAACCTCAAGCCAGTTGAAAGATAAAGCATATATTAAACAAACATAGCTAAAATGTCTATGGTAGATGCAAAAAATATTAGTTATTCACTACTACTTAATTATATATTAGCCATGTTTAGAATCGTTCAATCTATTTTATATTTTTTATCAATCTTGTTTTTCAAGTAAGTTATATATTATTCTTTGTAATCAAACAATAAAAAAGGGGTATTGATTATCAGCTTCCAAGGGTCTGCACATGTTTGCAAAGCAGTTTTAATTAAACGACGCTTTTGTGCTATGTGTTTTTTGCTTCAAATAATTATAATTTGCTGTGATTAAATTGCTCAATGATGCGTCTAGTGCATGCTCTTTAATCATAACTGTTTATCATTAATAATTAAAACCCCGACAATGTGTCCTTATCAATATCTTGTTTTAATATATATTTGATTCGTTCTTTTCGATATATATTTTCTTTTTCATTGCATATTTGTTTTGAACATTAATTGTTTTATTGTATTAAATACATATACACACACCTAATCAGTTCATTAAATTATTAAGCACTGATTAGTTGGTATCTTGGTAAAGGGTTTACATTAAATGTACATTTTTGAAAGCTTACCTATACCTATAAACTGAGTGCCATAAAAACCATAATACATATACGGAGTCCATATAATGAGAAATACCATACATTAAGATTACCTCAAATTAAATCAAATATATAAATAAAAGTACCAGTTGTAGTCGGTCGGTTTGTTGTGACGTCATCTATTGTTGTTAGAACGGGTTCAGTCTCAACAATTGCAGGTTCCGTCGACGTGTATACATGTGCTGTGGTCATGTTTAGTTGCTCAATTGTTGTTATTGTTGTTGTTGTTGTTATTGGTTCCTCTGTTGTGGATGCAAGATTCGTTGCATTGTTTGTTGGTGGACGAGTCGCATTCTGATTTGCTGCATTCGTGAACATTCGAAAATAAGGTAATATGTTCTTGAACATCGTGAACATTCGAAAACAAAGTAATATCAGTGTCATAACTCAGATGATACAGTAATGCACTTTGACGAATAGCAGTAACACCTAACACACATAGATTAACTCGTTCAATGGTCTGGCTAGTTCGTTATTTGCTAAAGTGATCATAATAACAACTCAAGTCAATAAGGGCATTGAGGCCTAACATTATAATAGTTTTTTTCTTTTCAATATGTCTGGTTTTTCCAGTCTATTAACTGAACTCAGACAAAATTGTGTTTCCTTGCTGTCAGCCAATTAAGTTTTCCCAGTCAAAGTTTAATTCAACTGAAAGTAAACTTAACTGACTGGATTTTTAAATCAACGAACACAAATTAATATATTAATAAATTAATAGATATGTTAAAGTTGGCATAATTGAGAAATATTTGTGCAACGTAGGAAATTGTTATGCAAATTTGGCACAATTGAGAAATATTTGTGCAACGTAGGAAATTGCTATGCCACTTCGTTATCCTATGAGATTAATATATTAATAAATTGATAGATATGTTAAAGTTGGCACAATTGAGAAACATTTGTGCAACGTAGGAAATTGTTATGCAAAGTTGGCACAATTGCGAAATATTTGTGCAACGTAAGAAATCGTTATGTCACTTCGTTATCCTATGAGATTTTTTCTATGTCATTGAAGTACAAAATGCACATACATGACCCGAATTCATATAATTCAGTCAACAAATGGCTACACATAAATATTTAATCTAATACTCATTGACTATGGAAAAATCATTTGACACTGACTTACATTGTTTTGTGTCCACGTCCATAGCTAAGACATGGACACGTCTTCTAGGCGAATATTCATCCCAAATTTACAACGATTGTATTTGTGGCTTTTTAGTATAACGATAACAAAATTGTATATAACCACGTTAATTTGTATTATTCATTTATTTCTTATCATCGTTCCATAGCTAACGATAAAAAAATATATTACAATATAAGTTCATTGTAACAAATTGAAATGGAAAAAGGCTTACTTATCTGCTTTGTGATGTTTGAAGCACAGAAATAATAGAACGCATTGGTTATAAGAAGGTTCATCTAACGAATAATTTTCATCATATTTTAAAGGGTTTATATGCTGATCATTCGTTTGTTGTCGAGTGATTGAAACATCGTGCAATGCTAGCTTTAGTCACATTAGTTTTTTGTACGTTATTCTAATAACGGCAAAGTAGTACACATAAACATTTAACATTATATACGTAGTCCCGATATATTATACTAGTTACGCTATATATATTCATTATTTATGCCCAAATGTGATGTAAAATCTCTTAATGATACACAAAACACATTAGAATTGTTTTATTGGCGCGTTCATTTCTCTTATTTATGTATTTATTATGCGCTTATGTGTTTATTTGTCACACCACACTCATACAAAGAGAAAGTTCATATCTTGTAGATTTGAGGTTCAAAATGACCTTTCATGGTAACTTTATGTTTGGCGTGGCGAGTTTTACTCATAGAGGTGGGTCATTACGGATTCGAATTTAGGACTTCGGTTCAACTTTAAACATAAAATAACAATTTACACATACCATTGTCGGAGGAGTAGACAACAAAAAACACAATGCTGATCATAACCACAAAAGCAATTGCAGCAGCCACGCTGACCCCCACAATAAGAGCTCTGACTGTTTTCTTCTTGGTCATGTTCCTTACTTACAAAACAGTAGCAATAAACATTGGATTAACATTTAATGAGCAATGACAATTAAATATGATTAGCGCTGACGTTCTTGTATATTAGACAGTGGAACGCAGCTTGCATGAACACTAAATTGTCAATGTATCGAGTAACATATATACTGATGTCCTCGCTAAAATATTCTAAACAGAAAGTAAATAAAATGATATCATAACGACAAGTTAACGTAACAATAATATGAAGTAAACGGTGAATTATCAGTTAAACGAATAGTTTGAATGAGATACAGTTGATAGATGGAAAAAGTTTAACATTTGAATTCCATGAAAAAACATATCAATGATACTAAAATAATATGCTATCCATGTGTCTTTCAAGAATATAATGCATGATTAGTAACATTTGGTTCAGTTAGTTGTGCTATCATTGCTATCAAAGCATTTCCTTTGTGTTACTGTAGTTCGTACTTATTCAAGATTTCCAAAATATTTGGGCTTCAATTAAAATAATTGCAAAGACAAAATTACATTATTGCATATGTGTTTGACATCTTGAATAATATATGCTTATTTTTTCCAAAACAATAAGGTAGAAAAAATCATATATTTTGTATAATGCACTTTTATATAAACATAATTTTGAAAATGCGATTGTTTCGATATGAAAATTAGATGAACATGAAACGATTCAATTTGTTCCTACCTATGCTAATTTGCTTTACTATGTACACATTGTTTAATCATATCATAATTACATTACGAAATGTTTATTTTCAATAATTAGCCAACATTTGAAAAAATACCAAGTCCCTTGATTATATCAATAAAATGATTGCACTGAATCCTGTATTTGATTATTAGAATAATGCTTAATATACCTTTACAAAAAACCTTGTAGTTTAAATGTAGCTCAGTATATATAAATGCTGAATTATTTTAAATTAGAAGCCAAATTAAATCATCCAGCCCATATTCATACTTTAATCTTATTTTGATGATACTTAATATTTGAAGTGAGCTGATCTGAGAACTGATTTTCTCTTAAATAAATAGTTATTATCTGGACTTATAATTGCATATGTCTTATTTATTACTTTGTGTCTAGTCATCAATGAAAAAAAATATATAATATGTAAATTCTAATGTTGTTAAAAAACGAGTACAGCTAGCACGTTTTCTTGTTTAATTTTTGTCATGCTTCATTTGTAATTCATTACATGGTTGATTATAAGCCAGGGTCCATTTTTAGATTAAATCCCACAAAAAGGCACTTACTATTCATACAAAGTATGAATTCAATGGAATAAAGCAGATAATACTTTGATCTTGCTTTTTACTTTCAATTGATGAAGTCAATAATTAAAAAATAAGTAAATTGAGTGAGTTGTTGAGTTTTTGTTTCACAAAAAGTCGGAAAGCTGCCAGGCAGTATTGCATTGGTAATGCAATGTTGTCATGCTTCATTTGTAAATCAAGATGACGTTGTTCATATGCCTGTAAACGTTTTATCAAACAATTGTATAAGCAGGCAAAAATTAACTTACCCCAATTAACCCACAAAAGACACGTTTTTAAGGTAAAGTTTGAATTCCAACCAATATCATGGTGAAACGAATCAGATATGCTCTTTAGACTGCCCAAGTCATTAATAAACACAAATAAGTAAATTAAGTAAAATGTGTTTTGCTTAAAACTAAGTGAAATCAGCAAGAACGGCATCGTTCAATTATTGCATTTCATGCTTCATTTGTAATTCATGATGTTGATTATCATATGTCTGACTCTCTATTCTTATTTGATTAAAAATATAACTTTTGGTTATGTTTTATGTGTGATTGGTGAAATGTTACACATACACATTGATTGGATTGCAAACCACAGGAAAGTAGGAAAATGTTGATGAATAATATATTCAAATAGTGTTGTGAATCTAGGCATATATTATTTTGGTTTGTTTTTATCTCTTTGACTCACATCCTACCTGGATGAAAACCTATAACAAAGAAATGTATTACAAAACATGTATCAATAAGCAAATTAATATTGTTGAAAGCAGAGTCGCTAGAAAGGCTTGGATTCTTATCAGTGAAAAGTCTTATTGCAATAGATAAATTAGAAAAAAAACCTGTTCATGATGAAGTATACCTCGCGACTTATTTTAACAGTGTAAATTTGAGCATAAAACCTATTGAAAAAATGATATATTAAAAAAGTAAATAAATCGAAAACTATTCTTTTACAAAAAAAGTGTTAGGTATCGATAAATCAATTTGAAACAAGAACACTCTTTTGATGATCAACGTGGGGTGCTCTCACTTGATTATTAACGTTCCAGTTTATCCTCGTTTTGAAACCGGCTTCAGTCCATACACCATGAATCTGGTCTTTTGGATTTGAACCACGCTCGAGAGTTATTATGATTAGAGGGTTTGCCATGCAACATTGTGTAACGTTTGAAACTTATGATTCGAGAAAAATCAAGATAGATTCAAATGAAATAAAACTGAAAATAGTTTTAATTATTTATGAACTGATGTTGAAGCAAAGGGTATATGGTGAATGCGCTAGTCATGCACATTGTACTGTGAAAAGAAATTGCAAGGAAATATAACAATTAAGTTTATTAATGAAATAAATTAAAAAATGACCATGCAAGTCAAGTGAAACACATTTCACTATATTGTATTCTGCAAAATGTTTAATTAAATTCCATTGGTCTTAATGATGTTAACTAAAATCTAACTCAATAATGCAAAACGTGAAATATGCTAAATAAACATTTTGTTGCGCGCTTATATTTGCACAAATTGCACGCGCTATATTAACTATAGTAGACCTAGGTTTAGTCAATATCAGACAAAGTGGCATGGAAATATTTTGCGAAAAAGAGGGCACGAAACATTTTGTCATAAGTTGCACTGAAGAAACATGTTTTTTTTGTTTATAGGATCAGATAAGAGATAACCTTCACACAAAGCATGTATAAAACATGTATAATGTTAATGATAGTTTTCAAACAAAAAAACTGAAAATAAAAGCTCGAAAACCGAAAGCTTGAAAGCCACTTTTGTATAAAACGGTAGCAATTTATCCCTTCTGTTCATTCCAAATACGGACTCTTTTGCATTGTTTTCGAGTGTAAACGCTTTAAGAATATTAATATTATATGTAATCGCCAATCGCCATTGCTATCCGATTAACAATATAGCTTTGATCTGTTTGATGTGTTATTAGTGAAATATAACACAGACCAATTGTGAAGATTGAAAACCAAAAAATACAAAAATTCTGATAAATAATATATTCAAATGTTAAAGTGAAACGAAGAATATATTAGTTTCAGTTTTTTCCCTTTAATTGCATCCAGCCTGGATGATTATCCATTAAAAATACGTGTATTACAATATGCAAGGCTAATTATATTTTATTATTAGGGCATGTTGCTTGGTAATTGTCTTTAACATGCAGCCCTAGATTTAGTTCCAATCTTAGCTTGAGCACATTAACATATACATCTACCAACTCCATAATTGCAACCCAAAGATTTAGAATATTTTAATATATAAATTAGCGCATTGTTCAGTCTACCAATATCAAATTTGACTAAGTAGGATGCTAAATTAAATCTCAGCACCTTGCAAATTTACCATTTTATCCATTTTTATCCATTTACATGTATAAATTGTTTGATCCTGCATTGGTGTTAAACAGCGTTAAATAATCAAGCACTGTGTTTAACTACAAAAACCAGCTCGTAACAATATTTGCAAACACGTAGAAATACGTGTTCTTCACAATAATTGCACACACGTCATAAAGACTTAGTTCATGTGGGTCCTGCAAAATGCATTTGAATGATTGTATCGTGTATTAATGTTTAACATTTATATAAGATATAATGTTCCTATGAATAAAGCCCATAATCAGACCATAATGGAAATGCATTTTCGTGAATCTCAATATGCTAAACAGGCCAATTGATTTATACAGTATAGCAAAAGAATAACATCGAATACAATAATTTATTAACTGCATAAATATGTATTCGCAATGATCTGAAGATCTTTCAATAAAATGTGAATTAATTACCATGCAACTTTTATATTACCAGTATTATTGTTGTTGCTATATGCTTATACACCAATAAAAAGACATACAATCACACAATAGATGTAAGTCTGTCTTTAGGGGATAATGGTCATCTTAGGATCGGTTCCTTTTATTTTGAAAGTAGCAATAATCAATTCAGGTGTAATGCTCTAAACAAGAAAGTAAAGTCATTTGTTTGGATAATTATCGTAAAAAAATCTAAAACGCCAGTTCATTGGTGTTTTTCTACATTCTGTGTTATTTTGAATGTGACGTACCATGAATGTCCTCATTAATACTATCAAGCTAATATTTGTGTTCAACTGAGATATACAGGGATATTCATAATTATAAAAGAAACATATTTGATTATGTCAATCTCACTAAATATTATTCACTTAAATATGTAATTATTGCGATTACATTTATAAAGCATTTATGGTATTGTTCGGACTTTCATATCTTATGTCGTGCGTAGCTACGTTGGAACGGACGTAAATATAACAATAGACTGGGTATAGTGCTTGGGTAGGAAAGTATAAGTCCCTCGGTTCGAACCGACACACCCCTACTAGTTTGTCTAGCATATTCCTAAATGACTAAGTCTTGGCGTAAATTATATTTTAAACTATATCTGATAAACTCATTACATCATTACTTCATTACATCATTAATTCATCCAGAAAAAAATTGAATTATATTTTACACACGTATGACATATCATTCGTATTGACAGTGCATTAAATACGATAAAGGATATAGGCCCTATCACGTTGGAATCACAGTTAAAACTTCTAACGAACGAAATTGAATGCACAGCATGTGAAATATATTTGCAGATATTGAGTATACTTTTGTATATTGATAATCCGCAAAATATTTACAACTTTTTGTTACAAGCAACATATATTTTTATCATTGCTTCCTTCTAATTAAAATGAAAATCATGCATTCGTATCGATGATTATAAATGTTATGAATGATGATTTTGTAATAAAAGTTAATTAAAATTATATAAGTTATATCAAAAGTAAGTTTTGTCAAAAATGATGAATTGAATATATAAAATACATATACCACTATCTTAAATTCCACAATACCATGTGCCGTATGTTATTAATTATTAATAACATACGGCACATGGCATTAAAAGCAAGGAAAAGCAAGATATCATATAGAAAGGTAAATTATAATACAAATGGATTCGCAATTAATCACAGCTTACACCGAGAAAGGTTTAGATAGCATGATTAATGAGAAAAGTTCATTCGACTTGCAGTCTCATCAGATACCATATTTCTAAAATATATTCAACGACCCACCATCAAATGTTCCTCAAACCTAAGGGCTTGTTCACACTAGACGCGACACGCGGCTATATACCTACATGTATATGTTTTTATTAGCTCTGCCGCATGTACTATAAAGGAAATATAAGTATATTGCCGCGTGACGCGTCTAGTGTGAACAAGCCCTTAGGGTTGGAGGTTTTTTTGTCAAGCAATGTTTGATTCGATTTATTAATAGTTGTGCTCGCTATGTGATTTATCCTAAATGCCATATATTCATAGACCATTATTATATAACATAACATAACATATACAAATGTTGATAATCACAAGCACAATTCAAAACATTTACCCTAAGTAACCCGATGATGTGCATTGATTCAACAATCAGCTTATTGATTCGTCTAGCAACACAGCAAGTCTAGGTTTTCCTATGCACTTTGCATTTCAAACATAAATCTTAACATTACAACAAAGGTGTCATAAACTAATGAGAAGGGCACTTCACGACTTGTAGCTGCAAAAGATGTTCCACAATTGGCCTGCATATTTATATGTAATGTTTTCTAGCTACAAGAAAGAGGAACACCTTATTTGGTCGTTGTGGAGTGCCCTTCTAATGATCATGTCGGAAATTCATATCTTTTCAAAAACCGTTATATGGAATAGCGCATATTTATTTAAATATTACCATTATAATACTGACAATAAAAATAATATTCTATATATTAGAATAAATGGTGTTTCAACTAACCAATTGCTCGATGCAAAACAACCGAATCGACAGGACGATGATTGCGCTTTTGATTGCACACAATGCCCTCTGAAATCCTAACAGGGACTTTCTATGCAGACACAACTTTTTTGGTCTGTGACACAAATAGACTATACGAGGTCTTAACTATTCTAGAAACTGACGATCTCGCTTTGGTGGTAAATGATGTGGTTCCCTAATGATATTTCAAATATGTAAACAAAACAATTGTTGTCATTGCACTTTCAAAGGAGCCATTTAAGGGCGCTGTTGCATTTGCGTTGGCCCGTTTTTAATGAGAAACATCGACCCCTCATAAAAAGCCGCTTTGGCCCCTCGTAACG
Organism: Hydroides elegans; assembly: GCA_001703475.1. Taxonomy (NCBI): domain Eukaryota; kingdom Metazoa; phylum Annelida; class Polychaeta; order Sabellida; family Serpulidae; genus Hydroides; species Hydroides elegans. The sequence continues at coordinate 40,790 of LQRL01159541.1, forward strand.
CAGGGACCTTACACTCCTTTTCGGAAAATTAGAGGCACTGGGTAAGGTTGACTAAGCATCAAAAGTCAATTCTTTCCAAAACGAGGGCAGACGCGTTAATGTCTGCTTGACTGGATCTGTCAATTCGCTTGCGCTATTAAACTTATTTATCCCGATTAAACTCATCATATTTGAGCATTTACTTTGTATCACTTCAACTTCGCTAAAAGTCAATTCTCTATTCCAACTTTTCAGACCGCTCGGCTTTTTAGATTTGGAATCAGACCTTATAGATTGATTTTCTTGTGTTGAGTTTATTTCTTTATACAACTGATCGATCAATGTTAGAGAAGGTAGTGACCATTCCTTTACTTTTGGATTGTGCTCAATATATTTGCGTACAATAGGCAAAAACGACATATTCAAAAACGCATAAATCTGCTTTGCGTACGCGATAGGATCAATCGCTAAGTCATCATAGCGCATGATGTGTAGCTGATTCTTAAGTACAGCTGCACTTTCTGGGTCACCCGCTACACTGCCCCCTCCTAATATTTTAGAAATAAACTCAAAGTTTCTATCGTGTTTCGAGCATTCGTCGTAACCTTCTTGGTGGAAAAACTGTAAAGATTTTTGTGTGCTTTTTCGACGCGAATTTATTGTACCACGTGGGTCCCGAATCGAGTAAATAACCTTGACGCCATTTTTCATCAAGGGTAGGAAGCTCTCCAAAGAATCACCGCGGATGATTTTCATGATGCGATGTTTGTACCTAAAATATAATAGAAGATAAGACAAAAACGAAAATAAAAATATTGAAAAAATATGGTTATTTCAAAATCTATTTGTTTATTTTGATGCAAAAAGAGATTCAAGGTCAGAGTCAAAAAGATCAAAGTCAAAGTTGATATTGACAAATTCCGTCTTCTCTTTTGAAAGATAGCATATGCAGTAAAAAGAGTCATATGAATTTGTCAAAAGAATATGCATAGATCCGAATCATATAAATATACATTGATTTATTTACCCGCTCGGCAAGGGTCGTCCATAGTACGTCGCATTCGGACGTGACGTTGAGAGGACGACCTTCTTTGGGCCCATATGAAAGTTTTCCGGACGTCCTTTAACGTCCCGGCGTCTGTAGTGCGTAATTCGTACGCCGACTCGGACGCGATGTTAATGCAACGTCTTTTCTACGTTAGCGACGAATAAGGACGACCGGAAAACTTTCATACGGGCCCAAAGTAGGGTGTCCTCTCAACATCCATGGACGTCTTGCCGAGTGGGTAGCATCATCAAAAATATAATGAGCAATATTTACTTTGCTTATCGACAAGAAGGTTAAAGTAATATTTAAACCTACTTTTTTAAATTACATATTTTTTATAACTTAGTTGGTCTTAAACATCAATACAAAAACATCAAATTACCTAGTTCGGCAAATGTCGTTCATTTTCGGATCCATAGCCGAAACCCCGCTCTCCCGCATGGGTTTGCCGAAGATTCTTGTCAGCCATTCTTGTCTCAGTTTCGATTGAGTTGGCTCAATATATTCCAGGTCATCGTAAAAAGTCCTAATGTTACAATCCAATAATCTCCTTATACAGCTTTGCTTCAATAAATCATGAACACGCTCTGATACTGCTCCAAGATATGTCAGATTACATATATACAGTGGTTCAAACATATAAAACACTTCAGGATTTGCCAAAAACAAACCGCCCAAAAATGAGCTTCCACCTCGAAATGACGTCATCAAAATAACCCGACTTCCTGCTTGTAGTTCGTTTATTTCCGGTTCAAAATTTTCATTTTCAGGTTTCAAGGTATTCACTTCCAGTATCGAATTCATAATTCCCGTTTTAGAATATTGCATTTCTGGTCCTGAATTTTCTACATCCATATTTTTAACTTTCGGGTCTGTATTTCGAACTTGCTGTCCTGAAGAATATACAACTCTTGATGCTCCGATTATCGAATTTAATGTACTTTCTGTATTTGTAATATATAACTGGCTTATATGGCTTGATATTTGGTCGCTTAGATTCTGTTTGAATCGGGAGCCACACCAAAGTGTTACAATGGCTATAATGGGACAAAATAAGAGCACTTTGCGGCAACTAAATTGCATTGTGAATATTTAAGGGGTGACAGCTGCAAATTTATTCTTGTTAACGGCTCATACTGTATTTTATATGTTCTGACTAAACCGGAAGGTTTTGCTATGGACAATCCACGTTATCTTTTAATAATTCATTTCCCTATTTTCTTACCCAGAAGAAAAAATACAAAATTATACTGCTTGATAGCCCATGTTATATATTATATATGCTGATTTAAGGTATTTCGCTATTTTTGAGTGTTCGTTTCCCTGCATTTCTATCCTGAATATTAGGTGTTTCAAGATATAAGGTATATAAATAATGAAGTTACGCATGTGCGATTATTCTTTAGCTGTCTGTTATACACATTATGTATTCGTGTGCAATGTAATTTTTTTGACTAAATATTATAAAATCAACATTTCAAAGTCCAATTAATTTTACTACATATTTTACAAATATCCGCATAAGATTTTAGAAATAAATCAATAAACTCTAAAAATATATTGAGTTTTTCCATTTGTTTCAGCAATTTGTTTGAGTACAATATATTTTGATTACACTTGTTTGATTTAATGGCATTGACATTTTATTTCATTCTCAACACGAAAATTGTAATTATTGTATTTTCAGATGCGCAATGCCGTAATTCATAATCAATCAAATAGTTTCAAAAGAGTGCACAAAATGAAATTAAATTTATTCTTCGAACTAATTCAAACACTAAAATTGTTGATGCACTTTTATTAGTTTCATTCCTTTTTATTTGCAAAATTATCATTTAATAAGTGCATAAAATGTCGTATATTTTTTCTACTTGTATTGGGTACGCAATGTCAACAGAAGCGTTCATATTGCTAACAAAGATGAAGATGCAACTTAAAGACAATAACACATAGAACTTAAAAGTATGTGTTCATTTTCCTATGTGTTCAATTACCCTATTAAATCTAAGATAAAAATGTTGATTTTAAGGCACACCTTATCATGCTACACTCGCGTTGTTCTTCAGTCATAATCGATTAAAATTGTTCAATTTAACTTCTGAATTGATCACTTTTTGCGATGAATTACGAGTTGTTATTACATTGCAACGACTTAAAGGCGATTTACCAATTGATTTAAAAGGATATCATATTTTGTTCAAGCCGTGTTTCTAATGTGGAAAATTAAATTAGTTTTTCTTAAGCTTAACTCGCTAAAGTCGTTGTAAAAAGGGCACCCACGACATTTTGTCGTTAAGTTGTTAAATCACTTTTAAAAACAAGTGCTAACGGATTGATATTTTGAGACCTAAATAGAGTTTTCGTTCAAAGCATGATGGTAGTCTTGTATGATGCATCGTCGCCACTTACAATAATCAGAGCAGCAGCCTTATCGTCATCTCGTCAAAATAGCAAATCGACAATTTCCAAGCCGCCGAGTCGAAAATGTATACGTTTGGGTCAACTCGCAAAATATTATTTTGATTTGTTTTTTTTTTTTATACAATATAATCCTGGTTGGTTTATCATGTATATAATGTTTTTTGGCTAAAGGGGTTGATTAATGAGAATTTTAGATAAAATATAGTTTTTATTGAGGGCGAATTCTATAAAAGTATTTAATAAAATGCATGTAAAAAATACTTCATTATTATTTTTTAAGTGTGTTCGACTAGTCCCAGTTGACCAAATGACTTAATCGTGTTGACCAGATATTTGGCGAGATGACCGGTCTGTTTCATCTGGAATCCGTCAAAATGGTTCCGATGACGATCATTACAGAGTAAATTAGATAAGACATGTTAACCAGTAATTGAGTCACCGCGAATAGGTTTTGGGTCACTTACTGTTTGTAATGGAAATAGCATTAGATAAATAGTTTTACATAACAAATGAAATCATGGCGATGCGTAGGTGTTAGCGTGGCCATGAGTTTATATTATGTGTAAAATAATGTGTTGTGCATGCTATTTCTAAAACCAATAGTAGGTGACCAAACGACTCGTCCGACTCTATGATGAAAAAAAAACATTTTCTATGTTTGTTTCCACGTTGTTTCCTTTTTTCACCCGGAAACAATGATGAAACAACCATAGGAAACAACCATTTGCATGAGAGTCAATATTTGCACATATTCTTATCAAAATAGTTTTCATTTATTGATAAACTACTGTTAATATGATATCAAATCTTGATACAAACCAATTGAAAACTCGATAATCGACAACAACAGAACCATACAACTGTCTTCTTATTGTTAAAAAAACGTCGTGGTGTTTCAAAAAAATGAAACAACCATTAAAAATGGCTGTATCATCCTATGTTTCTACATCTTTACAGTTCTGTATGCATCTCAATTTATACAGCTTCCTTTTTTTCACAAAATCAAAATCATTAATAATCTATCGATATCGTTTGATTTAGCACTGACCCTAAACTTCAATATTCATCCCAATAAATCATTACAAATATGACTTTAGATTGATTCTAAGATGAAGCATTTGGACTCAATTTATCTTTATAAGCGTTGCTATCGACTTTTTATCAACGTATGTTCATATTTGGCTTATAGCGTATCTAAACTGAGCTTTCCATATATACCTTTTCAAAACATCAGTACTATCTTGGAACATATTCAATTTTGAAATAGTGGCATATTATTTTTGAGTTCTTAATTCTAATTCATATATCTAAAATACACTTTATATTCAAAATAGTTTTTCTTTATAACACTTAAAATTATGATATTCAGATACATTCAACATCAATTCAAAATAAATAGACGTAATAGAAAATGGATACTTCGAATATTATTAATTTACATAATTATGTTGATTCCAAATTTATTTCAAAATAACAATCATGGATATCATGGTAATGAAGCGGAGGATTTATTTTATTTTCGGTTGAAACGGTTTCAGGATTATGCAGCTTTGGAGAGCAACAGAACAGGTGACTATTATTATGAATAAAACGAAAATATGTATAGGATAAAGTACGAGGTCGTTTCATTAATTGAAATATTGGACAATGTTTTAATAAATGGACTTGACCGAGTACTTTAGCCTTCTTAGTTTACAGTACATTATCAAAAATAATGTACTCTGAATACAAAGGAATGACGTCAAGTGTAAACTAAATGTATATACATCACCGCGATAGTGATGCATCCTAATTTTACATCGGTTTAAGGCAAATAGGTGTGAAAGTATTTTCGTTGAATGTCAAAATTAGTATTATTTCCATCGTTCACTGTGGTTTAAAATATTTAACATTATGAACGTAACTTGATGCCGATAAAGATTTTATCGGCATGGTTTACTACGTCACATCCCACTCGGTAAGACGTCCATGGACGTTGAGGGGACGCCCTACTTTGGTCCCATATGACGGGTTTCCGGACGTCCTTATTCGTCACGGACGTAGAAAAAACGTAGCATCGACGTCGTTTCCGAGCCGGACGTAAGAATTAAGTGATATCTAAGTGCATGATTTTACGACGTTTTAATATCTACAATACAAAGGACATTGAAAATTGTCATTATTACATGTGCACTTTTGGTTTGAGCTCGCATTTTTTAATCGTATTGTGTATGGCAAAGTTGAAAATGAACGCTTTACAATCTTTTGGCTCAAACTCATTTCAAAATACAGGCTATATGTTACCTTCTGCCAAAAAATGACACACGCTATAAACACACGTAGACCTTAAGCCATTTGCCAAGAATCAATTCAGATATGAACTAGAGTGTATGTTCAGTGATATCGATGTCACATCGATATTTTCATATCTTGTTCAAATGTATTAATAACTATTTAGATAATCAAATTTTAAAAATCAGTTCATCTACTAAGTCCTGTAACACCGTTTTTTTTAATTTTTGTGCATTTTACAATAATAAACTCTACATCACATTTTTTTTCTTTCAAATATATGTATGAATGATGAATTAGGGGTCTTATGCATTAATGTTGATGATTTTATTTTTTAAAGTGTCACATAGCCCTTATCACCACATGATCGCCCAATCAAAAATGCTCCCACACTTTACTGAAAATGGCGAAAATAAATTATGATTTTGCATAAAAAACTCTAAAATACATACATAACAGGTCCAGGTGAACAGGGATCTGGATTGACAGTTCCTCAGTATGATGGATACAAGGAAGATTTCAAGAAAGAAGGAATGAACATCCGAGCAAGTGATGGGATCGCCCTCGATCGATCGCTGCATGAAGTGCGCTCATCTAGGTAAATGTTATTTAGAACATGATGCACTCTTAAATATCTAAGATGTCGATAGCATTCTAGATGTATTTTATGTCTTTGTATGAAGGGTCTATAGCGTCTCATGATCGTCGTTAGAATGAATTATATGTATTTTATATAACAATGGCCCTGTCGCAGTAGTTGTAAGGAAATAGACACTCGCTTGTACTTAAACATTAGAATTATTTTTTTTATTGACAAAAAACCTGCTTAGAAACGCCCCTTGATTCAGCGCCAGTGTCAACTTTTCGCAGAATATTGTTTATATTTCATTTATATAGTCTTTCGTCTGTGTTATAGCTGCTTGCGAATGGCTCCTTACTACCCTTCCACGTTACCAAGTGCAAGTGTCATAATTATATATTACAACGAGGCATGGAGTCCTATTTTGCGCACCGTACATAGCGTAGTCAACCGGAGTCCACCTCAACATCTATACGAAGTGATTCTTCTGGATGATTCAAGCACAAGACGTGAGTCAAGTCATTGATTTTAATGGGGGACAAGAACATTAAATGATTCAGGGGATGGGGAGCCAATTCATATTGTGGTTTCAAATATACCAACAACGGGTCGGTGACACCGGGTTATTTCTTAAGTGGGGCCAAACCTGGTTTTGTAGGACTCCTATCCTATAAGGTGTTAATTTAATACTTTGTCATCATACATTTTCATATGTAATCTTTAGGTGTCTAAAGGTTGAAATGAGGATTTGATAGGTTCACCCTTATTTAGATTAGCGCCTGATTATGTTTTCCCGTATATACTCTAAAATAACTCTTTTTTTCTCGCAGCTCAGCTACTCGATCCCCTCACCACTTACATCCAAACCACGTGGCCCGACGGTATTGTGCGACAAGTGAGGACTACCACGAGAGAGGGTTTGATTGGAGCCCGTGAGGTTGGAGCAAAGGCGGCAAGGGGAGATGTCCTGATATATTTGGACGCGCACTGTGAAGTGAGCCGAGGATGGTAAGAGTTCATGATAGGGTATAGACCATGTTAATTATAAAGAAGTGATAGGTGTACATTCAAAGGAAGGGTAGTCCAAAAGATATGGTTTGATTGCAGCTTAAGAGGTTTGGCTAAAGCAGCTTTACAGCCTGACGTTATATTCAGATCCTATGTTGGACCCATATGAACCTTACATTAACATAGACTATCATGTTGCAAAGTTCTGAAATCAAAACTGTTCTAACTTTATATGGTCAACAATCCATTATTAGTAGTTTTTGGAGGGCAAATGCTTTTAAACAATAGCAAAGTGCTAGTTGCGCTTTTAATAAGGTCCTTAGGATGTCGGATAACGTCCCGACCAAAATACATTTATCTATGCACAAGGAGTCCCATTCTCCCCATTTGTTTCCATCAGTCAAGAAACGCTACCATGACTAAAGGTAAGTTTTTCTCTTCTTTTCTCCAGGTTGGAACCCATGCTAGCTCGCATTGCCGAAAAGCAAACCGCGGTAGTTTGTCCAATTATCGACCAGATAACAGAAGATACCCTGGCATATCGCAGTGGTGGTGTTGGGGCGGTCGGAGGTTTTTCGTGGAATGGACACTTTACATGGTGGTCGCGGACAAAATCAAGTGCTGTAAAACCGTATCCGTGGGTTCAAGTTTTGTATTGTAGCGAGTTTGATAGACAGAGAGAGAGAGACAGAGAGAAGAAAGAGAGAGAGTGAGAGAAAGAGAGAAAGAGAGAGAGAGAGACAGAGCGAGAGCGAGAGAGAGAGGAAAACACGTTTTATGTGTGAATCTGTTAATAGATAAAGACATAGATAAAGCGAGCACGAGATATAAAGGACATCCTGGCATCTCGCAGTGGAGGTGTTGGGGCTGTCGGTGGCTTTTCATTGAATGGTCACTTTACCTGGTGGTCACGAACGAAATCAAGTGCTGTAAAACCGTATCCATATGTATTCAAGTATATTTAAGTTTAGAGATATTTGTATAAAGAAAGGGAAGGGTAGAGAGCGGGATAGAGAGAGAGAGAGAGAGAGAGAGAAAGAGAGAGAGAGAGAGAGAGAGAGAGAGAGAGAGAGAGAGAGAGAGAGAGAGAGGGGGGGGGCGAGA
>LQRL01159541.1:49312-71130 GCA_001703475.1 Hydroides elegans
AACTGTGGATAGATACACAGATAGATAAAGCGAACAAGAGAGATCTGGTCGCAGCAGGTGCATTGGGGCGGTCGGGGGGCTTTTCATGAAACGTTCACTTTACTTGATGGTCGCGCACGAAATCGAGTGCCGTCAAACCATAAAGGCAAGTGGTTTAAATAACAGTTTTTTTTCATTCATTCTGATAATAATATGTGTCTTACCGATCTTATTAACATTGCAATCCGGATTTTCAAGAGTCTCCTTCACTTCCACTATGTAACATGAAATTTACAAAGCTTCAACGCATTTGCTTCAAGGTCTCCTTTTCTTGTCACCAACTAAAATTAGTTTTGCCTTTACCCAGCTCTCCAACCATGGCCGGTGGTCTATTTGCAATGGACCGGAAGTACTATTTTGAACTTGGTGGATACGATCTCAAGATGGAAATCTGGGGAGGCGAGAATCTGGAGATGTCTTTCAGGGTAAATACAACATTGACTTGATTTTTAACAATACACTTTTATCAATGAATCTTCTGTCAAAAACTGTCGTATTTTAGAAACTATACCGTACTTTTTGATATATCGATGTTTAGGTACTAGCTATAAATCTAAGAAACGTTCACGCTTTTTAAGTCTTTATTTCATAAGAAATTGCATCTCACCAGACATTTGAAGATCGCTTGAACGAAATCGACAATAAGACTAGAAGACGAATGATATAAATATGGAACGAGACCATATTTTAAGTTTAACAAGCTTATAAGGCACTTGTATTCACCAGATTTGGATGTGTGGAGGCAGTCTGGAGTTTGCTCCTTGTTCCAGAGTCGGTCATATTTTTAGAGCGACGCATCCCTACGGATTCCCAGGTAAATCAAACGATTTATTTGTTCACTGCAAAATACTTCTCAATTAAGTGAAAGCCATGTTTAGCTTGATTTATTTGTTTATAGATCGCGCCGCTACATATTTTATAGGTTATTTAAACGGTAGTTTTGTTGAATAAAAACGGGTACGTTTTACTTTCTGAGCTCAGTTCTGAGCATAGCGATTTGATAACGTTGTCAAAAATAAAAATCAGAAAGTTATCAGTTTGGTAGCCTCAAAGGCTGCGGTCTTTGGCATTCATTAAGAATGTAAATTATTCAGCACTATTATGCCATTATACACTATTCCACATAAATAGTATACTTTCTGTAGAGCAGATAAACGGCGCGACTACCATGGACTCAACACAGCCCGCATGGTTGAAGTTTGGATGGATGACTATCAGCGGCTCTTCTATATGTTTAGACCCACATTAAAGGTATTTTGAAAGATTGTGATATAAACAAAAAAAAGTAATTTAACCATAGGAAAAGCTAAAAAAAAAACTTTTCATTTTATTAATGTACAATTGATTATATACATTTTGATCCGAATACTCAATGGATTGCCAATAAGGCGATTTTAAACAGCCTAAATGACAAGGAATGAAAGGACAGAGGTTTAATCTCATAACACCTATGAATCCAACACATTGATGCACAAAACAGACTTATTTCATTGTATTTTAAAAGTCAATAAACATGTCAGAAAGCTAGATTCTATGTTAGTTCTTACCATTATAGACGGAAGACTACGGTGACGTCACAGAGAGAAAGGAACTCCGGGAGAGGCTTCAATGTCATTCTTTTAAATGGTATCTGGATAATGTGTATCCAGAGAAGTTCATTTACGATGAGAAATGCCGCTGGTGGGGACAGGTAAGCACTTCTATGTTTTTTTTTAAGTACATGCAATTGCAATTAATGTTTGAAGTCGGATTGGATAATGATGATAATTGAATCAGGACATTATTGAATTATCAAAATAAATGACAAAAAATATTTAGTTTTATACTTTGATAAAAAAAATGCATTTAAATTTTCGAGAAAAAAAACGTCATCACATTGCGCTTCTTATGATGTAGAGGTAAAATTCGTTTACCGTTATTTTATATAGAATTTTCTGAAACCATCGTTTATAAAAAATATATATAATCCCTTTTCTACCAATATTTTTGCGTGAAATGGTAGGTTATTCAATTGTCTATCCATTTAAAATGTGATTGGAATCAAAGATCAAGCTAAAATATTTAATTCAATTTTTATTAAATCAAACTGGGTGTCGTGTTAATGCTAAATTCAATTTACCGTTATTTTTCTGAAAAGATAAAATCGCGGGCGCGATCTTGATATTATATTAACCGCAAATTCTATGCAATTTGTGTTTATTAGTTGGTTCAAATCAATCTATGATAATCTCCTACGAAGCACTTAACATAGTAAGAGTACATGATGAGCACGTTTCAATATCGTATGATTTCCATTACCTTGTTAATATATTCCTAAATGTATTTTAACATTCTGGTCCCAATGATGACACCAAAGCCTGCTTTAAATCACATCGAATTGCGCTTGTATTTAATTTTACTAATAAAGAGAACACAAGATATCTGCAAACTCTTTCATGACCTGTTCTACATCATTGACCATTCACGTATGTGGTTAATGGCACCGTAAGCTCACAAAATATACTTTGTACTGACCAAATTGTGAATTATGCTTGCGAAACATCTTTGCAAGAAAGTATCCTTTTTGATGTATAGAAGTTTAGTAGACTTTATAAAAATGCGATTCAGGGATCTCAATCGCCTGAAAATTGTCATAAATCAGTGCTCAAAAAGAGTCTCAAGCACTTTAAATCAATATTAAGTTGGATATGTTGGATAAGAAGGAAACCAATGTGAAATCCGTTAACATAAGATTATATCCTTCACTGCAAAGCAAAAATAACGGTAAATTGAATTTTGCATTAACATGACACCCAGTTCGATTAGAAAAATAGAATTAAATATTTTAGCTTGATCTTTGATTTCAATTACCTTTTAAATGGATAGACAATTGAATAACCTACCTTTTGACGAAAATATATTGGTAGAAAAGTCGTTGTATATATTTTTATAAACGATGGTTTCAGAAAATTCGATATAAAATAACGGTAAACTGAATTTTACCTCTAGTAGGTATGAAAAATGGAATGTATCTGTATTAGCCAAGCTCGTAGAAACAACCTTGTATCACAGCATAATTTGTACACTTGTTTCAGGTTCGGAATTCAAATCAGAATCTGTGTCTGAGCACTGGAAATGCGAATGAGAAAACCATTTACAAACTCGGACTGTCGCCTTGCAGAACAAGCACATATTCTTCACAGGTATCAACTTATGATATTACCAAATATAAGCAAGATATGAGCATACAGTACTTATTTCATGCTTCAAGCGTTGGTTATATCTCGAAAGTCGTATGCGATTCTCATTGCTCTTTGCATTCATCCATTTAGCAATGAAAAAAAAAATGAAAGAAATATTTAGTATAAATAGTCAATAGGTTATAAATATTGATAGTAGTGACATTCATTAATGATTATTTTAACCCATCACAAGACTTAATAAAATGCACAATAAACACAAATACTCTAAATGCATGGCCACATTGGAAGCGCTTTATTGCCTTTATTATATGCGATCTTTTCGTTTACGAAAATTTCGCAGGTATTAAAGTCAGTCAAGTTTTTTTTTTAAATGCCATGTCCGACACTTTTCTATATGTTATAGTATAAACTTGACAGAATATTATGCATCAAAGCATTAAACATGACCGAAACGAGGGCACTCAACGATCTATTTTTTCTTGATTCATCAAAATGTTTATTCTGAAGTTCCAAGCAAGGAACGCAGAAAAGCTATTGCAAGCAAATTTACAATCTCCTACCAGAATAAAGATTTCAAGAAATCAAATGTGTATGAGGTTATTCTTTCTCAGATTCGTTAACAGATACTTAATTTAGATATAGCTGCATCGGTAGATATATTCACAAACATATTCCTAGAGTAAAATAATCGTTTCGAAAAAAAACTTTGTTCTGTTCTGAAAAAGTTGCAAGCAAGGAAGAACTGCTACAAGAATAAACATTCACCCGAATAAATCGTTGAGTGCCCCTCCCGAAAGATGGAGCATAAATGGTTTTGATGAGTCATTGTTACATGATTGTCGAGATATCTAACATTTATGAAAACTATTTTTCGAAAACCGACATTATTTGGTGCCTCGCTGAAAACCACTGAGCCGCATTCTAGGCTCTCATTGGCCACTCATGTCCCGGCCCCCTTTAAATGAACCAATGACATTCTCGCTCATTTGGTGACATTCATAAAGTGAATGAATGACAGCTACATAAAAAGAGAGAAAGTTGCGTCATCGAGTAAATGAGCATTGCTTAATGTGCTCTATAAATAAAAAGGCAGATGTGTAGGAGAGGGGGCAGCTATATAAAGCGCGCCTCTGCAATAACTGCATAATCAATATTCACTTTCTGTCGCAATGACTCAGTAAGCATCCGTTACATTTTCTACTCTAGACTTTTATGTTAATATTTGAAAAAATGAAGCGACAATAATTTTGGCGTGCAAAGGTTAAACATCGTAACTACATTTTCTTCGAAATTATCATTGAGTAAAGTGCATATCTGAACTTAGGAGATTATTCCCCATGTATTTTGTCTAAAGCGAGCGGCTTACACGTATATGCCCGTATACATGTATAAACCTATTTTTACACTATTCACATTTGAATCGACACCTCAAGAAGATCGCAGATATGCATGCATTCTATGACTGCCTGTCTAGTTTCAGTTTATTTCAGTTATACTGATAAATAAACTATTTTTGGTTTAGATATTCACTCTATCCCTGAAAAACGAGCTTCGTCGCGAAACCTCGTGCGCTGATGTCCATACTAAAGAAGATGCAGAACCAGTGAAAATGATGCATTGCCATGGCAGCAAAGGAAATCAGGAATGGATTTATAAAGAGGTATATGAGAAAAGAACAATTATTTAAAAAAAATAGTTAAGATTTTTCTGTAAATAGAGTAATGCAAATAAATGAAAGAAATGCACTGCCATGGCAGCAAATAAAGAGGTAAATATATATTATGAGTTGAACCATTTTATGTTTTATACGAACAAAAATCATGTTGTATTGGTTTTAAGTTAGTATAAAGTTGAATATAGTATATGCATGCATTAAAGGGACCCATAGCTCTTCAAGGTTATGATTCTGTAACAAATTTCATGCACATCTTTGAGGTTTTTTAAAGTTTTTACTCCACAAATTAACATTCAATATGACATGTACGTTTTTGCTACAAGTTGTAATTTATTTGTGCAGGATACTCAGGAAATTTATCACGTGCAATCCCAACGTTGTTTAGATGCAGCGGGAATTAAAGAAAACTACAATACATATGCCGCAATGAATGGATGCACTGGTGCTGAAACACAGCGATGGATTATTCAACACCGTTGTGATACCAGTGAATAGTACAAAAAAGTTTAAGAAATGCTAATGTGAATTCTCGCGTATGATACACATCAACTGTATTTGTTTTTTGTTTTGTTTAAATACTAACCGAAAAGAAGAGCTTTTATCATTTCTTGCTTGAATGTTTAACGAATGAGATCGATGTGAATTAATTTATATATATTATCAGTTATGTGTTCATAAATTGCAACATGGATAAATCATCCATGAATTTGCATGGATATTATCATCAAACATATTCAAAACAGTAAATGAACGGTAATCAGCAATTCCAGGCGATATAACTTTTTGCATGATAGGCTTAACACTTATCATAAATTTGATAAAGCTGTACATACAGTGGCGCGCAGTCCTAACCTTTCGATTTCTCTAACGTTTAGCGTTAAGCGTTTAGCGTATAACGGGTTGCAAGATCAGAATATAGCGTTTAACGTTTAGCGTTTAGCGTTTAACGTTTAGCGTTTAACGTTTAGCGTTTAGCGTTTGATGAAAGGGCATATAAGAGATTAAGATAAGCAATCATAATGATGTCCTTTATATTCTCTTTACACCTGTGGGTGACTAAGGTTTAGCGTTTAGCGTTTAACGTTTGGCGTGTAACGGTTAGCGTTTAAGGGTTGAGCTTTTAGCGTTTGTGCGTTCAGCGTTTAGCGTTTAGCGTTTGCCACGAGAAGTTAGGTGTGTGCGCGACTGTATGTTAAAAGTCACTTTTTGCATTTATTTCTAAAGATAAAATTCAAAAACATTCTGATTCCTTTAAGGAATCCAACGTGACGACTTATGTTACACTTAGATATATATGTTATCATATAACATCTATTTGTACGTTAGGAAGATTTTTTAGCAGCCAAGATATGTTTTTTATCCAGGAACTTTGATATGCGATTAAGATAACTCTAACTAACCATAAATGTGTATTCGATTGTATTTTTATGCTCCGCTTTGCAATACAAAAATATAAACATTTCAAAATCAGGGACAACATTTTGAAAGCTAAGATGAGATGCACATGTTCATAACCTAGAAATGGTTTTGCGGCTGTCTGGTCACTCCGTACTTTCACAAATTCGTATTTTAAACTTCGTACTATTTTGGTCACATCGTACTTTTGGTAGTTTGAACACTTCATACACTTTTATCAGTTCGTACTTTTTTAGTCAGTTCGTAGTTTTGATATTTGTTGTCATTTTATCCAACATTTGTATGCATCCATACTACCATCCATGCTCCATTGATTAATTTCACAGCCTTTTAAAGGATTGTTCAAACAATGCTCCAAGCTTTGACGTATTATTAGTAAGGAGATTAAGACAATTTTGGCTTTAATTTCATTTAAAAGTATTATAATTGTGTGATTGTAAATATGGTTGGTTCAATGCAAATACAACACAACGCATTCTACAGTCTATTTTAAATAATTTGTTGAATACTATCTACATTTCTATTCGTTTTCGTTTGATGCTAATTCTTAACGAGAGCAAACAGATATTCGCTTTGTTACAACGCATTAAAACTAGATGTCTTAATCCTATGACAAGGGATTGTGTCATGCATATGCTACATGTGACATAATGATTGCAATTAGGCGATTGAAATTGACTGATTGTAAAGATATATGATATTTTTTTTTCTTTTAATTCGAGACTCAGTATATTACAGTATTATAGTATCCGTCATTGCATAAATACCATGCATGTGTTCAATATTTAAATAAATTGCGAAATGACTAATTCAAAAATACTCACAGACCAAAATAAAAAGGACGTTCTCACCAAAAAGGTACGAAGTTGTAGAATTACAAATTTGTATAAGTAAGAAAAATGACCAGTTACCCTTTTTGCGCATCCAACGTCAGGATGTTAAATTAAAACTTCCGAGTCATCATATAACAATATTTGTCAGTGCATTGTCTAGTTAATTGCATAATTATAATAGTCATGACAGATATCATCAGGTAAATCATCAGGTAAATTTAAGATCGCTTCATGATTTTAAATGCATTTTAAAATGCGCAATTTTTATGTCAAGACATGATATGAAAGTTGTTAATACTTGATTAACATTCGACAATTTGATGAAAAGATGGAAGTAAAACACTCATGAATAATCAAATATGAAGATGCATTTGAATAACAAATACTATGGTGACAAACGCTGAATAATCAGCTACATTTCAAACGTTTTTGGTACTTTGGTACTTTATACAGCCTATGATTCGTTTATGATATCTGAAAGAAACAATATTGTCGTTAATAAATGGGAAAAATGACGCCAGCTACAGAGTAAATCCAAAGCAAACATAAACACGGCCTCGGTGGTCATAATAACTTGGTAAGTTACGCATATTACCGTTATGAAGTAGATAATAAGATCACGTTGATAAATGGGTCTGTTGTCGTAAAATAGTGTTATCAACAATCGACATACGCTCATCTGTTGTCTACATTTTCCATCCTTCTATCATATTTTATCATTTTATTACCATGGATGCAATATTACCTGAGCAGTTTACTGCGTAACATTTTCTGCCAACTGGCAACGAAAGACCATCTTTGTAATTTAACGATACTTTTGGACTCAACACTTTATTTTGTTTGTCATTTGAGTGAGACTCACCTTTTCGATGCCACCTTTTAGTCTGTAAAACGTATAAGAAAACCGTTGATATTTCGTAACGTTATATGGATATATAAACTGGATATATATCTAAAAAAGGTAAGTACATCTGATACAGGCATTCAGAAATAAATTGTAATACATGTATAGGAGATATACAAATTTATAACTTTATAAATAACATTTGTCAGTTGCTTTATTTATTAATTTTCCACATTCACAATAAACTAAACATTTAACGCCATCTGTGAAATGTAAGCAAAATCAATAACATAATATATTATAACATATATTATATATGAAATTTTCTAAGAGGTCACTAAGTGGTCCAAAATTGAAATTTAAATATCATAATTCATGTGAATATCATGTTTAATAATCGATTGCAAATTTTCAAACATCTAAGAGATTACTGTTTTAGTTGGAAATCGGGTTTAAACATGTCTGTCTTAGTCACTACTAATTAGATTACTAGATTTAAATTTATATGTATTTTCATTATTTGGAAATAAAGTATTCAAGTGCCTGCAATACTATTTTCGAAACAAAATATAGTATATAAATGCGTAGTGTTTTACCCATCAATAAAGAAATGTAATACT
Organism: Hydroides elegans; assembly: GCA_001703475.1. Classification (NCBI taxonomy): domain Eukaryota; kingdom Metazoa; phylum Annelida; class Polychaeta; order Sabellida; family Serpulidae; genus Hydroides; species Hydroides elegans. Next base: position 57,922 of record LQRL01159541.1, read on the forward strand.
TTTGAAGCAGTTTAACTTTGAATTATAATTGTATAATAATTATAATTATATTAATTGAATTAACTTCTTATTTGTTCTAGTAATATATGAATATTCATTAAAACATTTGAACATTACTCTTATGTAGCATGGTTCATATGAACAGCTTCTCCTTACATATCAAAGTCGAAGAAAATGCTACGTAACGTCATTTTATTATTTGAAATTAAAGTTATGAGAAAAGTGTACCCTTTTAATCTCGTTTTCCATGTGCTGTGTATTTTTGGGCCAAAACCACAGTTGTACGAAATATTATAACACGGCAGTTAAACATAATTAGAGTATTCCCACTCGGCAATACTACATCGTAAACACGTTATTTCAACCTGATCTGCTAGACCAATATTAATAAATGCCGGTCATCTGATCTATTATTTTTTCAATCGAAAATGTTCCTACAAAAATTGCTCAAAATATAAAAATCTAATCTCAGACAAGTTATCGTACTGCACTTAAACCTATCAAATATCAAATAAATTTTTAGTAGATTCGTATTGTTATGGGATACCAACTACGTTCTTAGCACGTCACGACCAAGATACAATGTCCTTACGAATATATACCTACGTCGTTCGCCGTCAAATTTACAGCGTCACAAGGATGATATTTATACAACGTAATTTTAATGTCTGATTAAACTTCTAATATTTTTCATCGTTCTCATTGCTTCCTAGACGTCGAGACGTAACGTTTTGTAATGAAAATGTCATGATGTTGTGTATTGAGTTGATTTTGTTCGAATATTTACTTAACAATTTAACACAACAATGCCCTATCCGACTCTACAAAACAGCAAAAACAGCAGAGTAATCACGTCAGCTTGACGTCGTTGCTCTATTGCGCTCTATTGCGTCAGCTCGACGTCGTTGCTCTATGGCGCTCTTTTTGTGTCCTCTGCTTGTTGATGTTAACCTAACCTCGTTTTAACGTCCCGGTGTAGAATCTAAGTCGGCCCAAAGGAGGACGTTCCATCATCGTTTCTCGACGGTTCACCCTACGAAATCATCTCATTATAAAAACTCTTTTTACCACATATATTTAAAACACTAAATGTAAGTAACACAAACCGTAAGTTCGAATCATGTTATTTTACCTTCAAAATATTGAATGATCCAATGAAATGAATAATTAATAAAGATGAAATTAGTATTTAAACTATGCCATCATTTTTACATTTCTATTAAAAACAATTTCACTTTAGGGACTTTTAGGGATCTCCAACTTAAGTATTTAAGATGTGACAACAATTTATTGATGAAACACATAAATAAAATTTAACATTTACTTAGATAAGTGCCTTTTAGATGCATAATATTACTTGATATTATTATAATAAACTCGAACAGGTTTGCTATAATTATTCACATTTTTGCTTTAAACTTAAGATTATTCTTTCACACACACAATTGCTGGTTATAATTATTTCATTATATTCGATGTGTCCTTCGAAATCATAATTTTTACTATGTTCATCGATATCACCTATATTTTTTTTAACTTTTGTTAACAAGTCCTCAATGCATCTGAGTTTATACAGACGCTCCTACCTCCTGTTGCGTCATCAAGTCATGTGATTCAGCTTGGATTCTAAATATATATTTTATACTTCAGCATCTTAATCTTATTTCAGGTCAACATCAGAACCAGTTTAATTACCCTTAACAAATACCAGAATAAGTATACATGCCCTTGCTGTGTAAAAGTAAGTTTACCTCGTATTTCCAATTAAAATTGAGCTACCGTGTAACATATTTGCTTTTAATACACATAATTATTTACAAGACTTTCGTTTAAGGATAAAACATTCCGAGGAGAAAGCATTTAGCAATTTCGACGGTTGATATGGTTATGCTTATGTTCCTTTTAGTAGTCTAGAATACGTAACATATCGCAATATAAAATTTTGTTATGATCAATTGTTTGTGCTACTCAGTTTAATTAATTAATTAATTGTCGCTCTAACAGTTGTATATTGAGATTGGGTAAGTGTTTCAATTAAGCTAAGACTTAATTCATATTTGAGACCATTGTGATGCGACGTATAATGAACATGAGCAGCAAAAAGGTCTTGATAAACTCCTATTTTAACCAATATTTTATGCAAATATAAAGCTAATTAATGCTTATTTCATACAATATTTTCCATTGTTCTAGATCAACAGTGAAGATGATGAGCGAACGTACCACAGGCTTGATAGATGAGTTAATAGGAGAGTTGATCAGAGAAGAAGATTCTCTTGTTCGTTCAATAGCACGACATGATACTCGAACCGTAAGGTGGCAGCTTGCGACCGACGCCAGTAGCATCAATGAATCGAGATATGGGTACACTCCTATTGAATGTTCGTTAACATTGGGACATGATGATATTTCGCGCTACTTGCTTTCCCATCCTAATCTCGATAGAATGTTTATTGAAACAATGCCATGGTCGTCTCTAAGTTCAACTGTAGAAAGGTCGTCTGTTGATATTATACATATGATCTTGGACAATTTTGAAATACCAACATATAGGATGCATGATTTTATTAGAGCAGCATGTTTTTCTGGACATGTTGAACTAATGAAATCGTTTATTAATAAGCCTAATTTGAGACCACATGTTGAGAGTTTTGATGAACTGTTCTTATGTGTAGGAGGTTCTTTAAAACTAATTAAACTCTTGGTGAATAATAATATATGTATTAGGTCGGACACAGAAAGTGACATTTGGATACGCAAAATTATAGAATCCGGAAATACAAATGTCATTGATTACATTTTGGAAAACTGTTCTATTTGTCTACCGCAAAATAGACAAAATCTGTTATTAACGTTGCAAAATATATTTCGTATGATAGTTAAAAGGCACATATTTCCTCCAGTGGAAGGATTATTAAAATGCCTTGAGCATTGCCCAAGTGATGTGTTGTGCGAAATGAAAGACATTGTTGATCCATACCTTTTTCGCAAATATTCATCTGGTTTTGTATATGTACTTCTTGAACACATAGAAAACATTGTAAACCCAAGTTGGATTAACTGGATATACGAAGTGTTAGAACATATATTTAATAGCATAAGATACAAGAATAACAAATGTATATCCATGTTGATCAAACTGCTACATAAAGTGTTTGCGCAAATCAAGGTATTTGGATTCGTTTTCTGCTTTGTGACATCTGAAGATTTTGGGACAGCGGAGTCATTATTATATTTTGATAGGTGGTGGAAACAAACTGAAGTTACAATGGTACTTAATGTATACAAAAACGTACGTTTCGGAAATGAAACAATTGATGCAATGACAAATGCACTCTATTTTGCAATTTATTTCAAACACCATTACCATGTGCTTTTACTGATCAATTACGCAGCTATCAACACATATGTCCTAACAAAAAGGCTGCCACACAAACAGATAAGTTTTTTAGAATATGCTTCTCATAATAAATCTATATTGGATATCCTTACTATAAATATAGATCCAAAAACGGTTCAAACCCATACTGAAACATACACAGAATGGTATAAACAACTAGACCGTATATCATCGAATTGTAAGTTACCTTCTGATACAGTAGACCAATTAGAGCATATATATTAAACGTTTGACAAATATAAAGATCTCAATGAGGCACGATCTTCAGGCAATTATGGGCCTGTATTCGAAAAACAACGTGTTTTCAGTACTGTACATAGATTATTCAATAAAGTGGTAAGTCGATTACACGAGGTTGACCCGTTATTCACCTGTTATACAGAGCTAGTGGGAAGTTCGCGGGAGGGCACGAGGGCTTATATGCCTGATGAATTTGATGTAAAATGTGTATTATCTGAGCTTCTTATATATATAGATATTGAACCACCACCTCACACAGTTACTATAAGCGGAGTATATAACCTTAAAATCAAACATGAACATTTAACTAAACCTAATATCTTACCGTATGTTGACGATAATGGTAATTTTGATGAATATAAATTTACAAAAAAGCATGAAGAATATCTTGCTGAAATTCTAATCAATATTTTTAGAGATGGTCCATTTTGCAAGTATTTGATTGCTGAGCCTCAATTTCTTTGTTCTTCGAACATTTCCAGTTTGCGTCTAAAATGGAGAGGCAAACAGTATAAGGATATGGCAATAAGTATTGATATTGTACCAGCAATATTATGTGATCGCCATTTCTATATATTTTGTCCGCGACCCCCAAATAGTAAGTTATATTTGATTTTCAAGTACAGTGGAGAAAGCTCCCCTGTAGACTATTCTGACGTGGAATTGAACATTATTTCGAAGCTCCCTGAAAATATCCGTAAAGGATATGCGTTCGCAAAAGCAATTAGAACAACTAGTTTACTCCCATCCTATCTTCTAGAAACAATCAAAGTGCACGATATTCATAACTGCCTGCGAACTTATTTCTTGAAAGTGTGCTTATTATTTATCACTGAAAGACTTGACCTGGCTAACCCCTCATATCAGTGTATACACATAAGTCCAATCGAATGGGCATACTTGATCTACTGCCAATTGAAGGCGCGTTTAATGGACGGTGAAATCCGTATTTGGTTTCTGACTGACCCACCTTACGTGACACGTATGAAAGCAGAAAGGGTGTTTCAATGTAATCATCTATTAAACACCCCAGATAACGAAGCTGAACCGTGTTGCATCCAACAGAAGGCACTTCTTGCCATGACCCAGTTCTTTATCGACGCCCTGTACACATTCTGTGAAAAGCAGGGATGCAATATGGTCTCACTACAGCGTAGGGCTAAGATGGCTAGCCAGATAGAAGTACCGGGTGTCCAAGATATAATTCAATGTTTCCTTCGAGGAAAGATGGCTGTGTTTCGAACTCGAAAGAGAAAAGAGCAAGAGCATGTATCTCAATAAAATATGGGCGTTTTGGACTAAATGGACAAAAAGAACTTGTCATTTAAATCTTTTATCCTTTGATAATCCAGAGATATATTCTTTGAGAAAATTAGGATCTGATTAAAACTCTCAATAAAAATACCTGGTAAGTTTCTAGCAACACTTAGGGTGACCAGGAGCGGCAACCAATTTTATTCTTATATTTTATTTAAGTTTCCTAGTTGATATTAATAAGAAAATGGTTAAAATCTAATTGTTATAGCGTTTTTGTTTAACTGTATGGTGAATATCGAGAAACAACTATCGTTTTGTGGTGTTATCATGGTTTTATGTTACCAAAGAATGTGTACAGCAACTTATTTTCATGTTAAGGTGTTTCTAGTGAATTAATAAAGTTTATATGATTAGTCGGTTTTCATTCTGCAGTTATAATTGATAACTGTTTTAATTTGTTTGTCATGATGCAATTTATTATTTCTTTGGAATAAATTTCACTCATTCACTTTTTCACAGTTTAAATATAATGTGTTATAAATATTTATCCGTACAAATGTATGACTAATTAAATAAGTGTTAATAAAAATATTATGATGGTTCACATCAATATCATTCTTTAACACAATAGCAAGACAAATATAATTATTTTACACAAAGTCTTGAACAATCAATGCAATGTATTTGGGTCAGACACGAGTGTTCACACGTTGCAAAAAGCAAACCTTTCTTATTTCATGTGTGCATGAAAATTAGATTAAGTAAAGAATTATGAAAGATTGGTTCCAATAACATACCTGAAACCCTTACTTTTTACTCTTTAACTCAAATGCAAACACAAACAAAGAAAAATACCGGGGACACAAGGTTGAAGCGTATTTCTATTTACTACAGTGATCAGTAATCCACTCCTACTGCAGTGCATTAGTTTATCATGACGATTTCGAGACATCTCGGCCCACTTTCAATCTCGGCCCATTTACGAACTCGGCCCATTTTCAATGTACATCAATCTCGGCCCACTTTCAAACTCGGCCCATTTTCTATTGATAACAAAAACAAACAAACTCGGCCCATTTTTGGGGGGGAATATTTACCGCTACGTTTTAATCATATAAACATTTTACATACACTTTTTTCCAAAAAGACTAATTACACGTTTGAAATACATGTGTATTATTGAATTGCAATCACATTGTGTGTTGAATTATGACTTCTCTGTGTTTTTATCTTTAATTGCATTCGCATGTAATTGCATTTATAGTGTAAATTCTTAATTGAAAATACGTTATTGTCAAGTATCTAATTGCTTTTATACCTAAACGTTTCCGTGATGCTTATTGATGTATAAATTGCGCTTGGAGGCTGCTTTGATTTGTTTGATTTTAAACTTGCAAGGGTGCTTTCATCATTTTTCACCCATTATTATTAAACATGAAACAAGTTGTCACGTCTTGATATTTCTTTAATCCGTATTGAAAATTGCAATTGCGCGTTCATTTCAATATAAAAAAGGTTCATTTTTGAGGAACATCATTCAAATCTAAATAGTACATGGTGAAGGATAAAAAATATGAATTGATGAACAATTAAAATGGATAAAGTTTGCATAAAGTGTCATCGTAAAATAAGACAAACGCAACTTTTGATTTAGAAATATGTAGGGTCAACCTTGACATTATATTATAGAAATGATAAATATCGGTTTTATTTATACATTTGTTTATTCATTTAATACAGATTTACAGTAGAAATGTCCTCTTTTACCGCACATTTGATTTAGAAATACGTGGGGTCTGGATTTATGCTATGTTCAATTATTTTATGACTGGTGTTATCTTGAGATTATTTCTTTGTATTTTCTCATGCTTTAATATATGTTGTATTATATGACCATATTCCTTTTCATTGGATTTTATGTGTGTTGAAATCTGATTTTACTTTATAACGATATGTAGTTATTGATAAATGAAATATATAAGAAAGAAAATATTTTATTTATTTTCGAGTAAAAGATGTTATCTATTTTGTATTGATAAAAAAGAACACAAAGCAAACGGTTTAATAATTAATTCTTAACCTTATTCTTTCATATAATACGCTATAACATCAATGCCATTGCATCTTATAAAACACATAAAACAAAGCAATTTTTATTCAGGATAAATCCTAATCCTTAATCTTTTGAACAATACGCATTCACTTTCAAATAACTGCACAAGACATCATTCATAATCCCTACCGAATTATATCGTCATTGAAAATGGGCCGAGCTGGTAAATAGCATAAAATGGGCCGAGCTGGTAAATAGAATAAAATGGGCCGAGCTTGAAAGTGGGCCGAGCTGGAACAAAAATGGGCCGAGTTGGTTTTTGGGCCGAGTTCTCCCGATACCGTATGAGGTACCATCATGACGCATGTAATAATGTGCATGTGATAATTCACCTTAGTACCCGCTGCATCTAAGCAGCTTTTTGAACAATTGTAGAGTGGAACGTTATTTGTTTCTTCAAGTTTTTTTTCTGATAACTTCAATAATAATTTATATTTTGAAATCAGTTGGCTTTGTTTAAGAAACTCACGTTTTGAATCAAGGTAAATGACCTTTTATAAATTGATTTAAGATTAAGCAATGTGATTTTGAGCATTGTCACGACACAATAGCCGTAAATAAACGAAAAAAGAAAATAATTTTACTGAGAAAAAAATAACTCCTGCTAATATATACTAGCACACCTTACACTCTGAGATTGTTATTTTACCTTTTAAACAGTTTATGTATGTTCTAGCTGGTGTAAAATGATTTTCAGATTGTTGAATAGGTATCAATAAAGAAACAACGATAATATATGAAGGGAACCCCACGACACGTTTTTCAAAAAGTTGTTAAATAACCTTAAAACTTTGGGGAACAGCTCGTGAGGTACTCTTAATATATACCGTTTCAATAACAATTATCATTTTTATAAACGATTAAAAGTTAGTAATATATTTGTAGATTTATTATGTAGAGGATATACATGTATGAAATTGATGCGTATGTCTCAATAGGTGAAATATGAGAAAACAATTAATTCTCCATATACCATTTCATCGACGTGTTTGCGTTGCAACATTGTGTAGAGACACGGAAAATATATCATTGTCTTTAAAACCCTTTACTCAAATGTATGAAAAGCGTTAATAAATGAACTCATCAAAACGAAATACATTTATTTTCAAACCATTATTTCTGCTGAAGTGGAAACAGGGTACATAAGTCATCTAGGTATTTAATACAAACTATGGTTTGAAATATGAAACGATTAATTTTATATCACACTTGATTTATTTACAATTGCGGCAATTTTAGCAATTAACTCTTGTTCAATCTTTTGGATTTATTGTTGTGATTGCTTTGTTACTATCATTTTTATTGATGTCATTCTTAAGATGAAATAAAGTGACACGAAATGATTAACTCCAACTCTACTATATTCTATGCAAATTTTCTTCGTTTGTGATTCGAATTGCGCTGATCAGAAAACACAACTATAGGCAGGGCAATTTTTCCGCAACAACATATTATAGATGATTATCGATGCAAGTTATATCGACAATAGAGTTTGGAATATAGGAGCCAATAAACTTTTGGTATTATATATTTTAGTGGAATGGGTCGCCAATAAGTTTCTGGTATAAAATATAAGAGTCGAGTGGCTCACCAATTTATTTCTGGTATAATATATAAGAACCGAACGGACACCTTGTGATTCTTGGCATATGTATAAGAGCCGCATGGGTTGCCAATTAATTACGAGCTGAGAAGGGCGCAAATAGTTTTATATGATAGACATGTAAGTGGGCAAAAGGGCGATCGTTGTAGTTCGCTGTCTGCTTTATCCGAGCACTGGGCTCAGTATCTAAAATTATGTGTAATTTAATAATATGTTAAATCGTATTTTGAAAAAAAAACATAAACATTTAATGTCGTTCAGATAGCATATTGTGTTCTGCAGCTATAAGAACACTCTTCTCGACAGTTTTAGGCATGTCATAAAATGAAAAATATAAAAAGGCGCCTAGCCTAACGATAAAAAGGCAACACGCACTTTTTTAGCTTCTCATAAAGAATCTATTGCAAAACACATTTTGAAAGAAAAATATTTCAATTAAGAGCCGTTTAATTTCTCTTAAACTTTAAAATAAGATTAGAATTGCAAGTTCGAGCATTCCTCCATGAAGATAGATGAGCTCTTTTAGCTTATCTAGCCACATAGAACAATTTTAAAATATCATTTATCAAAAAATGAAAAATTAAATTATTGTATATTTGACATTATTTTACTTGTAGTTAGTATAGCTTGCCTAAATACATATATCGTTTTCCATCCTAGTCTTTGGCACGAATGCAAACGACCTTGTTTTGGCCTTGTACCCTTGTAATTACAAATAAACTGAATCCGTATGGAAAATTTTGTATTTACTAAAACGTAAAATATATTATGCACACAAATATGTTGGTACTATTGTATTTATCATGTTAACTGCTTAACAGCTTAATTGAAAACCGACTGCTAATAATGAATTATTAATTGTAATTATTAGCATGCAGAGTAGTCAGTGACCTTATTGCATGCGTGTCATTAGTGTGCGCTTAATTTTCAAATTATATAAGAAATGGCTCGTACTAAATAGACAGAATGGGTTGGGATGTGGGGATAGGGGAAAGTACAGCTTAAGGTCAACGACACCGGCTTGTTTCCAATCCTTGGTGCCAATTTGCTTTATACTAAGGTCTTGGGTAGTTTTTAATATGCTTTGCGTAACTAGAATGACTTGGTTTGATCAAATTCATATGGAAATGATAATACCCGTGTTACATCAAATATGATATTACCCTGCAAATTTTGTCATGCACCATGTTTTAATCATAGATCGTTGTTTCGACATCCAAATTAACACATTTATGTTTTTTTTTCTTTATTTCATGTGTTCATGTTACCATTACATGTATTTCAATATTCTAATATATACATTTCTTAATCAATAAATCTTTTAAGATGGATTAGTTGTTGAATATATTGTCTATCGATTGGATCGCGTCGATAATAAACATATAAATTGGTTTAATAATTGTGGGTTTTCTCATAACATTAAATGCTGCAGTTACGTCATTTAGATATAAGCACGGATGAGCTTTAGTCAATACGTAAATTCTTATTCCAAAGAATCAATAGCCGTTTATCAAACAGAAACATGAAAAGGCAGTTGTACATGTATAGAGTACTTCATAGAAGGTCTCCAAAGTGTTGTTTTATGACAATTATTTATTGCAGACACTCCAAAATAATGCCCATGTGCTATATTGTGCATATTGATGAATACATATCAATGTTTCAATATACATTTTACAAGTAATTGAAACATGAATGAATATACAGCAGTGTATATCATCATTCGTTTGTTAAGGTTTCTATTAAAGGCAAACTATGATTAATAATAACTTTGCAATTAACTGTGTAGCAGTTACGATGCGGTCATACTAATTAATATGCAATCGCTGCGAAATTGAAAGAAATAAATAAAGCGGGCGATATGTATATTTCAATATTTTCTTTGCATTTCGATGCAATTACATGTGATTAACTGCTCAATTATGATGCGACTTTTCATGAAACCGCTGCAAAATTGCAAGAAAACACAACAATTTACCTATCATCAGCAATATTGGATAACTTAATCTAAAAAACCGCCGGTTAGTATTAATAAATATAAAGCTTGATTAGAAATTGAAATAATTGAACTCCATAATGCATGACCCAACGTCTTTTGAATATCATTATTGGATATGCAAATTGTTGATGATGCCTAAAAAAATAATCTAATCAATTAATGGAAAACCAATGATTTATACAAGTTCAACTCGTTAACCAAATAGTCCAACATAATTGTGGCGGTCATAATTGTGACCTTTGTGGTTCATCAATATTAATGGATATAGCTTTGATTATTACTATTCTATAAAAATAAACAGATAAATTGAATTGTATCGCGTGAATATTTTATAAACTTCTTACGTTTTTGTTATGCTATTGCCTGCCCACACATTTTGGTTCCCTCTCGGCAAAACATTCGCGGACGTTGAGCGAACGCCCTACTTTTGGCTCATGTGAACGTTTTCCGGACGTCCTTTTTTGTTGTTAACGTAGAAGAAAACGTTGCACTTTCATATGTGCCAAAAGTAACTCGTCCTCTCAACGTCACGTCCGAATGCGACGAATTATGGAAAACCCTTGCCTTAACGAGCTATACCTATATTATACCACTGTAAAGTTCAGCATTTGAATTTTTGAATTTCTATAAAACAACGTTAATAAGGGTCTGGTCACATATTGTAGTTACAGGTTACTTGACATTCGTTTCTTTTTCAAAGCGAAGGTCTCATATTGTCAGGCATTTATGGGTATTTTTTAAGCAATTCAACATCATGGCAATATAAATAAGATTTGCATTAAATCAAGAGGATTTCCTTTTGCATTCAAGAGTGAACGGCAGATCGTAAAAGAAAATGTACAAGTGATCAATTCTGAAGCAAAATCGATAGTGACTGAAAACACAAGAGTGAGTGTAAGTTCAAGACAAAATATCACGAAGTGCCGCCTAAAAATTGCTAGTTGCATTGATTTGTTATCGATTAGATTCAATAGGACAATTGGAAAATAAACACAAACAGTATAAATTATTTGTAGAGCTAAAAGTTGTTTAGTTGTGTCTTCTTTTTATTAGCTATTACGTTTTTTTTGCATGCACTGTAATGGGATGACAACATGTAGGAGAGGGTTTAAACAGCATGATTATTGTAATTTGAAAATGATTAATAATTTGTAGGAAATCTTCGTAATATTCAGGTGGTTATCACATTTATATGAATATCATTATAAAATAGTGTAATCATGCTTTCTTGGAAATTTATAAATGGTACGTGATCAACTTGATGGTATGGGAAAATACTATGCAAATGCAGGGTAACATGTACAATGTATGTAAATCGCAATTCGTAAAATCCTATATAAAAATGAAATTTACTTTATAACAAACTTCAAATGAATTCAAATTGCATCGTTTCAGTGTTACTACACTGCTAATATTATGCATCAAATTTCAACAAAATAATCTAATCCAATATAATAATGCGGTAATTATACTACAATAGAGTCTATGCAACCTTTTACATTTCAAATTTACAAATGGATGGATCGTGAAGGATAAAGTGTATCCACAAGTTATGTGTCTGAATCAGTTCATGTCTATTATTTGAATAATTTATTTTATTGGGTGCAATCGGCTCAAAGCGTTCGATTGATTGCGAAACAAGACACTGCACATGAGGAAAGACAATAATTACAATGTTGTCGTGCTGAGAATAAAGTAAATAAGTCAATACAACTAAATGTCAAAATATATATGTTAATGCTAATAAAAACTAGAAATTCTAATAAGTAAAAAAAATATTTTCTCAAACAATTTGCAGAAACTAATGGAGAAATACAAAAACAGTTTTTATAATAATTATTTGACAGTTTATGGAAATGCATAAAATCGTATATGGATATTTATACAAATGTGTATTAAAATTGGAGGGACATATAAAGTTATTTAAATTTTGAAAATAGTAAATAAAGGCTTACATTACACAAAGCAGTTGTCTGAAGACACAAACTTTGGATAATATAAGAACACATAGGGAAAGTTTTATTAAAGTACATTTGTTAATTTATTTCACAGTATATTTTGGATACAACACATTACTGATAAATAACTATAAAAAATAACGAATATCAATTTAATCAGCATATATGATATACAGTGTGAGCTATCAACCTGAATAATTTTACATTTTAGTTACCCTTAAAACTCTAAAATGCAATTTAGTTGTCGCCAAGTTCTCCTTCTATGCCTGAGCATCGCTCTTGTGACACTTTGGTGTGGATTCCAATTCAAACAGGATCTGAGCGAACACATATCAAGTCACCTGAACCAACTTTACATTGCAAATATAGCGAATGCAACACAATATACCATCGAAGCTACAAAAGGATCACATCCTGTAGGACAAGAAGTTCCAAATTCAAGACCGGAAGTTAAATATCTTGAATTTAATGCTGAAAATTCAAAACCGGAAGTTGACAAACTTGGACCGGAAGTAAACAAAGAACAAAGCGGAAGTCGTGTTGTTTTGATGACGTCATTTCGTGGCGGAAGTTCATTTATTGGCGGTTTATTCTTGGCCAATCCAGAAGCCTTTTATATGTTCGAACCACTACGTGTGT
>LQRL01159541.1:71140-83368 GCA_001703475.1 Hydroides elegans
TGAGCGTGTTCATAATTTAGTGAAACAAAGCTGCATTAGGAATTTATTAGATTGTAATATTAGGACTTTTTATGATGACCTTGAATATATTGAGCCAAAACAGGCGAAACTTAGGCAAGACTGGATAAAGAAGATTTTCGGCAAACCCATGCGTGACAGTGGTGTTTCGGCTATGGATCCGAAAATGAACGAGATATGCCGAACGAGGTTTGTTGAGCTCGAAATATTTTTTTTTCTTTTTAATAAGATAATCCATATCTGCAAAGTAAACATAAGAATATATGTATGGACAAATTGTAGATCTCAATATTTTATGCAATCGTAATGACATCGTCATTTAAATGAAAGAATTACTTTTATAATATGACTTTGACCTTGACGCTTTGATATATTGCTTTAACTCGGCCTTTTGTTCGTTTAAAGCTGTGTCACAAAATCTTTATTTTGTCAAACCTTACCTTTACATTTTGCAGGTTCAAACACCGTGTTATGAAGATCATCCGCGGTTATTCCTTAGAGAGCTTCCTGCCCTTGATGAAAAATGGCGTCAAGGTCATTTACTCGATTCGTGACCCACGTGGTACAGTTAATTCGCGCCAATTCAGCAAACACAAACCAATGAAATTCTTCCATCAAAATGCCTATGGCGAATGCTCAAAACACGACCGAAACTTTGAGTTTATTTCTAAAATTTTAGGTGGGGGTAGTGAAGCGGGTGACCAAGAAAGTGCAGCTGTACTTAAGAAGCAGCTGCGTATTATACGCTATGATGATCTTGCGAATAATCCCATTGCATACGCGGAGCAGATTTATGCGTTTTTGAATATGTCGTTTTTGCCGATTGTACGCAAATATATGGAGCTTAATCCTAGAGTTGATTTATGGACACTACCCTCGCAAGCGTTAATCGCTAAATTATATAGAGAATTAAACTCAACACATGGCAGTATACCTGTTGGCTCTGGATCAACGTCTAAAAAGCCGAGAAATGTAAAAAGTTGGAATAAAGACTTGGCTTTTGAGGAAGTCGATGTGATACAAAATAAATGCTCAAATATGATGAATTTACTCGGGATTAATAAGTTTAAAAGTGAAAATGAGTTAAAAGACCCCGAGAAACAGCCGTTATCAGATCTTCCCTCGTTTTGGAAAGAGTTGACTTTTGATATAGAGTAAAATTGTAAATGTGATATGTCCTGAATAAATTTTTGTAAGATGTTAAATGTAAAATGGGTCATATATGGTTATGAAATTATATGCGTACATTTATGTGATATATGTCCTGAATAAATCGTTGATCGTTTCCATAAAGGATGATTCAAGTGGTTAAAATCAGCTCTTTCGTTGGACATTACGTCTCCAATATGAAAGATTGTTACTACTCGAATGTCCAACCCAACTCCCAGTCCCCGCATTCGGTTTCATATATCAATTTACGATTTTTAACAATTGTCCACGTTAAAACCTGTATGATGTTTGCTCCCTCTCGGCAAGGGTTGTCCATAGTACGTCGCATTTAGACGTTACGTTGAGAGGACGTTCTACTTCTGGCCAATATGAACGATTTCCGGACGTCCTTTTACGTCCCCGCGCCAATAAAGAAAACAAAATTCTAACGTCCATCAACGTCTTGTTCCGTCTTCGACAAATAAGGACGTGCGGAATCCTTTAATATGGGCCCGAAGTAGGGGGTCCGCTCAACATCCGTGAACCTCTACCAGTTTTGACAACGTTAAATTTAAAACATGTATGATGTAAACTCAAGTCAATGCGGTAGAAGGTATAGACGCGAATGTTTGTTGAAAGTCTTGATTTAAAGATTGATCTAAAGTTGCAACGCCATAAATATTCCGGTAAAAGAATATTTGATTATATTAAAATAAATATATTCTATACTAACGACTGTTGCATTGGGAACATATTATAGAATGATAAATACAAGGAGTAAAACATTTTTTTTTCATGAAAATGTCATGGATAGAAATACACATAAAATACTATATTTTAGCGTTTATTATATGCCCCTTGATATATACCTTAACAATAAACAGGAAAAGAAACAGTTTTGTTGCGTTAAAACACTAAAGCTTTGCATTCACTATACTTCTAAATGTGATAATCACACGTTAATCTGCATATTACTGGAATATATCTTAAAAATAACGTATACAGCAATGATCAAGCACCATATTATGGACATTGCTTCTTTTGATTACAAATCTTGAAACTGTGAAGGAATATTCACGATAATAAGTTGGTAATGTCAATTAACATTGTGTCTCTCATGAAAAATGCATCTGGCATGAACAGGCAAAGGCAGGAGTACCTAACGATTTTTATTTATTCGGTGAACAATTTATTCTGCTGAGAAATCACCCTTGCTTGCATTTTCACAGAACCGAACAAATATTTTGTTTAATCGCCTAAAAATTACAAAATGCACGTTTTTATTACGTTAACTAGAACGTTTAAATACTCATTTAAGCTAGTTTTAAGTTAAAATACCATTTTTAGATGCAAAAAAAATGCGACCCACATACAAATCAAGCACTGTAATTAGGTGTATCATAACGATATACGGGTCAATTGAAATGTGACTTATTTTAAGAACAGTTCGAAATTAATAACCGAATCTTCAGATATCTAATAATAGATATTTTATATCTATTTATCTTTCCGAAATTATCAAAATTGCGCCTGTTAACACATTTGCTCTTTTCACATCATTTATATTATTGAATCTGCAGCATCTGACCACTTCAGAATCTGCATGTTTAACCACTCGCTAAAGGGTTAAACAAAATATATGAACGAACGTCTTAGTTGAATAAACGAGTTTTCAAACGTTAATTTATTTTGCAAATAATACGAAAGTTTGTATTATAGGACTGCAAGTGAGCACACTGTTTAAAATCGTAAAGTACCAATAATTAACGTTTATGTTCACCCGATCCGTTTCTAAACAAGACATTCCTTTGTAAATAGCACGAAAAATCAATAATTGAGCACTTTAAACATGACACTTTTCTTATATTTTATGATGTATGAGGTTGTCGGAAAAGGTTTGTTTTATACTTAATGGATAATCGAATTTTATCCCACAAACGCGACAAAAATGGAAATAACCAACTGCGATGCGTTGTAGATATAGTTTTGTGCGCTACGATTCCTTAGATTAAGAAGTTGAATGCACATGTTACAAAAAAAGAGTGGGTGCAATCTTTATGAAAAACCATATAACTGTATCTAGCATATGGCTTATGGAGCATATTGCCTATATAAGTGGGAATATTATACTAGAAATATGCATTTTACTGTTATAAGTTAAGAAAAGTAACCTATCTTTGCGAATATAGTTTTTTTTTTGTTTAAATGATTTAATTTGTAAACTGGCATGATGTTTCGATCCTTTTTTATTAAAATTGTCAATCGAATCATCGAACATGATTGATATAAATGCTTTTGGGTCTTATTAATGCCTTTTGATCATAATAAACAGCGTTTCTCATTGTGTATATGTGTCCACATAACCAACTACAGGTATTTAACTATAGGAGCCGTTCCTTTTTCAAGAAATATTAGTCTTAAAATGTTGTTTTTATTTTGCTGCAATTCTTTGAAACATAAACAACAAATACTACCACAAAACAACAAACACACAGGAAAAAACTAATTCGTGGAATAATTAAGAACACTTAATGGTATCTTGAAATATACATGTCTCCGCAAAATAAGTAATTGTCAATACTAGACTTAAAAGTAATTGACGTTCAATTCAATTAAAAAGCAATTATCGTTCTGTCGATTTTGCTGGTGCCACGATCAAACGATGCGACTAAAAGGTCAAATCAAAGAAATAGAAATTAAAGCCAAATTCGTGCTAAGATATAAAAAAGACCCTAATCAATGGGTAGTTATTTCATTTATACTAATTGCAGTTAACTAAATATAGGGAATTTTCTTATTCTTCATTCCTCTTTATTACGAATAAGGGACCTGGCCATACGGGAAGCTGTTCTCAGCCTTTTAATTTTAACATTTTTTCATTCCTTATGGGAACTCAAAAACGCATTAAGTTTTCAAAGCGGAATGAGCGTTTTCCTGTGTTTATCATTTTCCCATAAGGAATACATTGGAACGCTGATAAAAAAAGCTCGAAGAAGCGTCCCGTGTGGTCGTGTCCTGTCGTATTTTTATTGTTTTCTTAAACTTCCGAGAAGGAAGGGCAATCGTGCAAAAGGATTAAGTTGTAAACAATGGAAAAGAAACCCTAAAATTCATCTGTTGCGGGACGATTCAATAAGTTTATTGTTTCATCAATGCATTTTATGACAGTTTAATGGTACTCAAGTCTTTTCAAGGTTTAAAGCAGCTGGGGTTTATGGTTATTGAGAGGGTTGATCAAGTAGTTTTATTTTATTTTTATATTTATCCTATCTTAATTTACTGTGTGATAGCATGATGGTTTTAAGCACAGAAATTTATGTCAAAAATAAATAGTCACAAAATAAATAGTCTTTTTTATATTTTTTTTTAAATATGTGTTGTTTATTTTGCAAATATTTCATAAATAAATAAGACTTTATTGGGAACTTATTGTGAGAATAATGTGTCCTCGATTTGTGAGAATTTGTACCCAAGGTTCGTAATATGGATGATGCTTCTAAATTAAAGAGACAATCGTCGTGCTATAGAAAACATGAATGGCAGAAACCCTCAATTATTTATACTTCATTTACAGGGACTAGTTAATGACACGGAATGATTGATTATTGATACTTTCAGATTGTCTATAATAGTTCACGTCAAGATTGATATTTGGTAGTATTGCAATACTGAGTTGGATATGATATGTAAATCCAGGCACAGATCCAGAACAAAATGAACCGTGGCGACAACGGTTAAAAGAAATCAGAAAGAAACGCGGGCACCAATTAAGTTATTGGTATCACATATTAGAGCCTTTTAAGCCCCGCTTGACGTAGGAATCAAATCAAAATCAGTCCATTACTACATGAACCTGTTCTTGCGAAACGTGTTCCCCTGCATATAACTCTACGGAACTTTATAACTATTTTCCGGCTTTGGAATTCGAGGACTATTTTTATGTATCTTATTTTTGCTAACAGATTAGAAAACATATTGGAAATCGACTACATCTCGGTACAGTATGGAAAACAAAAATAAATAAATTTTGTTTAAAAAATATGCAAACTGCAGACATTGCAATGTCTTGCTAAATAAAGCAGAGAGATATCAAGATTGATGTAATATGAATCAAAATCGAAGATTTTTTGTATAAAGTCTGTTTTGTATCCTACTTAATTATGCGTTTGAATCAATATAAATATTTGTTCATATAGGATATCTCTATTTGCTCGGTTATTGAGTATTTGTGAAACTTGATATCTGATGAAGCTATTAGTCGACACAGTGTTGTTCATAAATAATGTCAAATGAAACCATGATGCCATGTAAGCGTAAGCTTTGATTAATTGCATGTCACTTTTTACTTCTCCCATATACCTATACTGTATTTGCACAAGTTCGAAAACCATAAAAATGATATCGTGCGGATAAAAGAACAGTCCGATGTCCGTTATCGAATATAACACTGTTATTTCAATATGTATTTTGAAAAAAAAACATAGAATGAATACATTCGACAATCATTTCATCTTTCATCCAACAAAGGTTGTTAACCTGATATTTTTAGAAATATATATATTTAACATGATATCTTGACCAGATAGCAATGGAAGAAAATAAAACAAACGATATTTTGAAATATTTGTTTTCATAGTTCCAAATTTAATGAAATGGGCCTGTTTGAATAATTTCTTGTCCTATCTGTTACGTTTAATTCATAGTCTGTATGGGTTTGACCAAAGACGCATGACTAACGACGTTCAACTAAAGTAAAATGCATAGCATTTGGTACACTTTAAGGGTTTATATCTCAGCTCCTGGTTTTGCAATTTTAAATCTTTTTACTGTTGCAAATTCCTAATAAAAAAGGCTGGCTTTTCCTAAAATGTAAATATTTTTGGAATGTAAATAAAAATGTTACATTCAAAAAACGATTTTTTACGATTTCTTAGTGTTTTAGAAAAAATATGACGGGGTACCACGCCGTGTTTAGTACATCGGTGGCCCATCACTGAGAAATGCGTCGGAAGTAATTGAGTTGTTTGTATGACACCCAGTCAATTGTTAATATATCATAATTTGTTACGAGTGTACTTTCTATTAATACTTTGGGATTTAAAAATTGTCGCATATTCTTTTCACTGTCACAAATATTTTCAAAATTGTCGCATGGAATTCATTGAGACAACAAACAAAAATGTTTATATAACTACGAAAGACAGAGAAAAAACAACTCTCTTTCCCATTTCCCCACCGCCACCTTTGATATCCGCCCCTGCTTCTTACATCGAGGCACTTATCCACTTATCGAGGCACGTGCCAAAAAAATGAGCTTAGACCAAATAGGTAAAATATGACTTTTTGGATATATTTCCTTGCATTGAAAACTGAAAACATTCTAAAAATAGCGGGTCATTTGGAGGCAATTTAAAGCGCGCATGTTTATTCAACCTGTGTTATCGCTTGTGAGTGACAGACATATGGTCTTGTGATCCATCCATGTATGTGCGACTAACGTAATGTTTCTGGGAATATGTAGGTGCCTGCTTTAAATAAGTTTGCATAAGTCTCACTAACAAGATATTATTTAATTTTAACTTTTAAGCATTTTATGTTGTGTTTTAAATATTTCAAGTGACCATTTTACATTTGAATAAAATGTTATATATTAATCGGTCATTTTTAGAATTATGTACATCTAGGGGTCGTAGCCTAATTGAGTTTCAGACATAATTTTGGTATTTCATATGTTTTAAAAGAGTAATAATCTCTATACAGTTCAATTCTTAATGAAAACTTATAAACTGAAGTCGTTGCACTGTATGTGTCAAACGTAGAACACTTGCATAGTGTTAAGAATATAAAAAACGCACTTCGCCTACTTGTCATCGAACCCTTTACGTTAACATGTATGTCTTTTTATTGCAATCCGCGGTGCCCTCAAATATAAATAAATTATCTTTCAGCGCAAGAACATGTGGTTTTGACAGCTATGTTTAGTGCCTAGTCGGAAAGC
The DNA here is from genome assembly GCA_001703475.1 of Hydroides elegans. NCBI lineage: Eukaryota > Metazoa > Annelida > Polychaeta > Sabellida > Serpulidae > Hydroides > Hydroides elegans. The sequence goes on from LQRL01159541.1 coordinate 78,306, forward strand.
ACGTTCGAAAAGGATAGAGGGAAGAAATTCTGAGTTGAACGTCTTTAGTCATGAGTATTTGGTTTGACCAAATATGCACAATTGGTAGGAATGCAGAGTAGTGGACTAGAATTTAGAATCGTGTTAGAATGTTATCTCATCAAAAACAAGACTTCTTACTTGGTTTCTTAATCAAGTGCTAGAATTTTATAACAGCAAATCAGTATTGATGATTTGCTAATATCAATTAATGATTTCAAAGCTATTCAGTATTTAATTTCTTTAATTTAGATATACACCACACTCAATACAAAAATTCTCTGCCGTCAAAATTACTGTGGTTTTCACATTCGTCAATGTATTTTGATTTACTTTGATATTCAACGATAACGGTAAATAGAACCAGCAATAATATAAACAAATATTAACATTCGTTCTTAGAAAAGTTCTCTTTTGCGAAAACCTGTTATTTTCTTCTGAAGAAATACGTCCTCCTCAATAGCGCGCTCTTCAGCGTTGTGTAAATGCTAAATGTTCGCTAGAATGCAGGGAAGCCCTGTCACCTTGATATATTATATTAAATGATATTCAACGATTGCAGTAGGTTTCATCCAAGTCATACTGAAAAAAAACCATGTAAATTGTTCTTAACATTGTGTTAAAGATTCATGAAACTTCCAAAGTTATTTCGATGATCACAACCTTTCTATCTATCTAGTCTAGCTAGTCTATCTATGCGTGTTATGTCACGTTAATCAAAATACGAACAGCGTTCCCTCAATATTTCCATAGCCAATGTTGTGCACAATATGCACACGAAGCGATATCATATGTGATGATGTATCCATTACACAACACTTTATACAAATATAAGGTAACCAACACAAATATAGGGTCGTTATTATTTGATAACAGCATATATCTTCATATAATTCGAATCATTTATTTACTTACACTCTAGGTACAAGCAAAAAATAATATCAAAAACTAAATGTAAATCACAAGTAATTCTAAAATAGCAGCGAGATTTAATTTAATAATATGTTTTGTATATAGTTAAAAGAATATATTTTGTGTGTATGCCTGTATCAATTTTGATTGACATGTGGTACATAGTTATTCCTGAAGTCACTTTGCCACTAAGTGATGTGGATTCATTATAATGTATTGATCTAATCCCGGCTTTAAACAAGGTTGATTAAGTCTTACCCATGCATTTGGCACCAAATGACATTCGCAGCTTTTTAAGGACAAAAGGCTATGTGAGCGTCTCACGGCAAGATGTGTCTTCAGCTCGCTATAAGCTCCAGGGGTGAAGACTGAAGGGCACTCCACGATATATTTTTCAAAAGTTGTTAAAACACCTTAAAACAATTTTACTAAGACTAAAAACAACAGAATACTCATTTTAGAACAAAAAGGTTTTGCAAAAAGGTGTTCACTTTGTTAGAGCAAGCTGAGCTGTTCCTCCTTTTCTAGCCGGCTTGGAACAGAAAAGGAACACCTTTTGCAATAACAAAACTGTTCGATATAACTAAATCACCTAACATTCGTAACAAATAAAAGGTTATAAGACAATTGCAAGCAAACACAGTCAATTTGTAATAGTTCGCATTAATTATCACAAAATAAAGAAATTATCAACATAAATCTGTTTCTCAAGCTGCTAAATTGTCCAAGCAAGAACGAATTTCCTCGACATCTCCAAGCCAGCTGGGATTCGCTGGGGAACACCTTTTGTGAGGAACAGCTCGTGAGATACTCTTCAAGACTGCGGCCGGTAATCCAACCTCAATCAGAAATAATATATGTGTTTTTGTACATTCTTTCGAATGTAGTTAAGTGTACCAATAGGGGATTGCAATCTAGTTTTGAACTTTATACATAATGGCTGTGATTATATAGATTACCAAGATAACATTGATGGCGTTTCTTAATACAAACGCATTACCCTAATGGAATTCCTGAATTTCCTGAATTCCTGATGTACCCTGCGTGTTCATCCGGGCGCCATATTTCATTAAAACTTCGTAGCGTTTAAGAATGAGTTTTGTATCCCATATCGGTGATAAACAAAAACAATTAAGTGCCGTTTGACCTTAACTATCCAGCGAATTAACATACGTATTGCGTTGCCATAAGTTGGTTACTATATCGACATCCCTTGGTATTTTCGAATCCCCACGTCGTGATAAACATAGACAATGGAGTGCTGTTCGACCATTACCATCCTGCAAATTCACATCAGATTGTGCTTTCTTTAATCCCTACCTCGTGATGAATAAAGACAGTAGAGTGCAGGTCTGCCTTTATTATTTTGTAAATTCACATCAGCTAGTGCTTGCAATAGGCGGTTAATAATATCAACATCCCTATTATATGATGCCACGTATAGAGCGGCCATTTCATGACCACACCACAAACCTGATCTGATATGCATTATTTGATTAGGAAAGCATGAAGAACAATAAAGGAATAAAAAACAACAACATGTGTTATCTTTAGATATCTCGAACCTTACATTGCCTATTAAAATAAACAACAACAAATCACATTTTAAAATACAACTATTGGGAAAAATCATTGAATATATAGAAAATTTCATTAACCAATTCTAATGCAGTCTCTTCATTCTGATAAGCCATTCGAATCTTTAAGAAGATTATCTATGGTATTTCGTATGAAAGTGATAATGCAATGAAGAAGAAAATGGAGCTTATGTGTTGGTGTCATTTATGCTTATTTTGTTTCTTTTTTGTGTGGTCAATTATGGGATCGCACCTAATGACGGTTGATTTAATGAGGCTTGAACAATCGCTTTGTTTTGAAAGTGTGTCGCGAGCATCAACGGTATGCAGTTGTGCCTGTTAACGCAGCGGTCTAATTGTATACCTCGTATATACTCGACAAGTGCACTGATGTTTTGTCTACTTCTTCGTGCGCGCACATGCAGTTCATTCTCAAGTGTTCAAAAGGCCAATTGTTCTCTTACGATAGGGACCGCTTAACGTACTTGACTTGGTTAACTAGGTTCAAGTGAAGATTGCGACACGTCTTTGTATCAATTAGTTGTGCAAGATATACATAAATTCACATAAAAATTGTCTTAATTTGTGCTATGCATTTATTTAGTTCCTTGAAAAGAAATTGTTTGCAGTTTTTTTTATAGATTGTTCGGGATAATTAACCGGAAACGCTCTGTTTCATGAATTTAATTTTGTATCTACTGATCTTTTGCGACAATGAATTACTTTGATGAATATCGTGATGAATTTCTAGATGCTTGCAAAACCGGTGATTTCAAAAAGGCGAAAAATATAAGTGAGACATGTGATGGATATGTTCAATTCCGATGCCCGGATACACTTGAGAATGGACTGCATAAGTGTGCTAGAAATAGTGGTCAGGAGAGTATCAAAATAGTCGAGTATATACTAAAACAAGATATCAAATTAAACAGCGGTGTAAGCAGGAACAACTGCATACCGTTGACACTCGCGACACATTTTCAAAATGAGGGGATTGTTAAGGCCTTACTCACTAGCAAACAACACACATTATGTGGGACAGGTTTGTTCACAAATTGGACAACCGCAAACGAAATAAGGATCAATGACACAGAAGTATATCCTCCATTTTCTACTTCACTTCATATCGCGATTTCATTAGGAAATATAAAAATCATAGGTATGCTTCTCAGATATTTCGGAAGGCTTTGGTTGGCTAATCAGAATGGTGAGACTGCATTGGAATTGGTCCATACATCCAAAAATAAACATGAAATTACACAGTTCCTTCGACGGAAAGGTACTGTCAAGGCGGACGGGTTTATTCGCCGAGTAAATCTCAATTCGAAAACAATAGAAATATTAAAAATCTTACTTGGTGATAATCTTGATGTGAATAGTGTTGATTCCGATCGGGTCACTCTGCTATATAGAGCAGTTAGCGTTTCCAATCTTGAATCTGTACGCTACCTTATCGCAAATGGAGCCCACATAAATACGCTAGTATACCCAAGGAGCGATGTTAGGTTCGACAAAAAACGACACGGCAAAAAAATAGCAGCTCTACATGTCGCATCGGAAAATCGGAACGTTGATATCATAACCCTCCTTTTGCAAACACATGCTGATGTTAATTTGAGGGATGGTAACGGTCAAACGGCACTCCATTGCCTTTGTTTATCACCGATAGGGGATAAAAAAATCATGCTTAATTGCTGCGAAGTCCTAATCAAATATGGCGCTCGGGTTAACACGCAGTGTGCATCAGGACTTATTCCACTAGCTTGTGCTCTGAGCAATGACAACAGTGTTATCTTAGCCATCTATATCATCTCAGCCGGGGGTGACTCATCATATAAAACGTTCAAAACTAGATTACCATCCCCCATTTATACACTTAAATACATTTCAAAGAAAATACAGAAACAATATCTGTCATTTCTGATTGAGAGTGGATTACCGGCCGCAGCTTTCACCCCTATTGCCAGAGCTTATAATGAGATGAAGACCTATCTTACCGTAAGACGCTCACATAGCCATTTGTCCTTGAAACGACTTGCTGCAAATGTCATTCGTAAGGCCATGGTGCCAAATGCATGGGTAGGTGTAAATCAACTTTGTTTACCACCGGGATTAAACCAGTTCATTATAATGAACCCACATGACTTAGTGTCAAAGTGGCTTGAGGAATAACTTGAGGCATCACTTGTCCGTCAAAACTTAAAATGGTATTTTGAAAAATTAACCTAGCACAAAATTCTTATTGTTGATGCTATATAGACTAAAATGGGTTTATGCTGCACTTTTCCAAACTCCAAGTAAACGTGTAGAAGTCTTTGAGAATCAAAAGTCTATTGAATGATACAGGGATATCAGTCTTAAACTTTCTCCCATAAGTCGATTTTATTTCTCGGCAGTTTATTTTTACACCATACGTCAGAAAATTACGTTTTGTCAACGAGAAACGGTATTAATACCAATTTCTTATCAAAAGTCCCCAAATCAACGACTCAAATGCCTTAAGAAGGCAAAACATGACAAAGGCATCAAAAAGAGCATATATTTTTTGTGCTATCT